>JARQZK010000134.1:65000-87500 GCA_030704885.1 Cynegetis impunctata
ACGTATACTGTTCCATCTTCTTTCAACAATGTTTTCGTTTTATATCTAATTACATGTAATTTTAAATGAATTTGCCACTCTTGTGTACGGAAGAAAGGTAGATTGTTTTATTTTTGTGTATTTTTGTCCTTGCTTTTTGTCGACTTATTTTGCTGTATTGTACTATGTTAATTTAAATTTAGCTATGGATGACAACAAAAAAATTTTCTGATGAAGGCAACAGTGATTGCTGAAACGTTAAACATATTTCTGTGGATGTAAATATAGATATACCATCAGTTGTAAATAGACTTAATCACCCAAGAAAACAAATCAAAAGGAAAATATATATATATATATATATATATATATATATATATATATATATATATATATATCTTCGTTATACTAAAATGTTATTCGATTTCGTAATTACTGATGGGTTTTTCCAGACATAATCGTCATGCCTTTATGGTAAACTTTATTATTCCCCATCGGAGTTGATCAATCAATCAAAAGTCGACATAACTGGCATATTGACATGTGATGAAAAAATTATATTTATTGAAAAAAATTTGCGTGTGTCAGCTCCAACGTAGGTACGACTGGAGTTTACTCCAGTCGTGTTTCAGATTTTTTATATCTTTCAATATTTTATTATTTTCAATCAGTTAATAATTTTGTTGATTGTGCAAAAATATAAGTATGACTACATATAAATAAATAAACCACATCCTAAAATCAAAATAAATAAAATTTGACGGTTATGTTGTTTATATGTGTGATATCATATATACCTATACATGCATCAACTGTTGCCGGTATACCCTAATATATGCGGCGTAAACTCCAACAATAATTTCAATAACATAATATATAATATAAAAGATATATGCAATTAATCAAACATACATACATTAAATAACAGACAACTCTTCGTTAAATCAATTAATAATAATAATAATAAAATAAACTGCATCCACATGTTTTTCAGATTCTTCTTCTTCGCTATTCATTGTCATTCAAATTAGTTTTTCTATATATATATATATATATATATATATATATATATATATATACATATTCAATATTTCAAACAATTAATAATTTTGTTTATTGTTCAAAAATATAAGTATCACTAGATATAAATATCTATGCATCAATTGTTGCCGATATACCCTAATACATGCCGCTATACCATTCATTCCCAAAGTGGTCCAGGTGGGGGGTCCACGGGAGACTCGACGGGGGTCTACGTTGGCGTGACAAAAATATGGGGGTTCACTATTCATAAGCGGGGGTCCACGAAAATTTAAATGGTGGCTTGACTTCACCTATCAATCTAGGCAGATAATATTTTAAGTAGTTCAGCGACTGTTATTTGTAAAATCGTGCATATACCATATTCAGTACATCGTGTCGAAATTTGCAAAGCATCGCTCTCCGTCGTCCACAACTCTTGTTCAGGCTTGCAAAGGGACGAAATACGACTTGTGGTGTGTGCGCTTGCGATTGCAAGCGCACAAGAATCAAACAAGTTCATGCAAGATTTTGCATGAACTTGTTTGATTCTTCACCAATATACCTTGGCATACGAATGCCAAGGATAAACGTTACTCATTTGTTTCCTGAATTTCGAAAGAAAAATAAAGCGAATCGATGATAGCGTTTGCCAGTGTCGGAAAAAGAGAGTACTTTGTCACAGGTAGAATGCCTTGATGAGAATATTCAGACATACGTTCAACATTTAATTACCCTGTATGATGACTTCAAAATCAGTTTTGAAGATATTCTGACGATGCAAATACCACCATGGATGAATGCATTTGATCAAACAGAAGTGGAGAATATGATATTACAAGAGAAGCTACTCGAGCTTAGCACTAATAGAGCTGAAGGTGAAATTTAAAAAATGGTATGAAACATTCTGCTTGCAGGCAGAAATACGTGAAAAATATACTGGACTGTGGGGAATTGCGAAAAAGCTTTTGATAGTGTTTTCCTCGTCATATCTCATCGAAAAAAGTTTTAGTGTCGTTACCAACCTTTTAGCAAGAAAAAAGGGCAGATTTTTAATTTTCTAAATTTGTATGGTTTCTTTTACTTTGAGTAGATGTCCAAAAAATGTGAAGTTGGATGGAATCACTTTTTTGATTAGCCAACTTTGCTTTTTTGACATCCGCTCACAGCACAATCAATTAACTATTCAACCAATAAATTCCCAACTTTCTCTCGAAAACTGTTAATTCGTGGTTGGAACTCAGCCCCAACGCAAATTTCCATAGTTATAATCTCCACATTTTTGTCGAGTTTTGGGAATATGGTAGAAATGTAGCTGCAGGGGTCCACCGGAACCAGCAAAATTTTCAAGGTGGTGTATAAGAAAAAAAAGTTTGGGAACCTCTGCGCTATACTAATAATCTCGAAGTTAAAGGTGCGCATAGTAGGGCAACATTTAGTTAAATCTCGATTTTATTCCCCATAAAATTTTCATACCGTAAACCCGAATAATTTCCAAAAACCCAATTTTGTTCAACAATTTTATTGAAAAAATAAAAACAAACATATTTCATATAAAACTCATGAAGCATAATTAACATTTCGTTATGGTAAAACAAATATAGTTACAGTGCAATGCACAATAACAAAAAAATCATTAAAATCTCAATTTTAATCAAGACATAAATATATATGTGTATTTACAACCAAATCGATAAGTTTTAACTTGTCAACAAATTTTATGTACAATATTTTACATGTCACATTATAGGATCAATCGTAGAATCTTTGCTACGTGTCTAATTCCTAGAAAAATACGAATTTTCGAAGGAAATATTCCTTCACGTTCATGAGAGACCAAGCCAGTAAATATTCCCTTGTAATTGCAACTTGCCCAGCACTTGTCATTTTATTCTAATTTATTGTATACCTACCATTTGAATTTTATTTTACACCGAAACGCTTAATTAGTGTTAATTACTATTCTATGATATGACGTGACGATACTGAAGAACTATCATTTTTTAATTTTCTTAATTAAAAAAACTGGATATCGAGCTAACATGTTTCGAATTAAGAATTAAAACCGTAAATAATAATTAGAAAGATGACTGAAACTGCTTTTTGACGATATAAAGGTATGAGAAGGTCGTCGCACGAGTAGATTAGATTTCGTTGTTTATAGTGACCTTCAGGTTCACACTCGCTCGAAACAGTTCCATTCATGAAGGTGTAATGGGAGAAACGAATAGAATAAGTACTTATGTTTGTATTTGGGGAAATATTTTTGTGTCTGGTCATAAAAACGTCTAAGTCGTTATGAAGACAGGAGCGTTTCTGGGTATTGAATAAAAAATTTAATTATTTTGGAAAAATAATTATTAAATGAGCTTCCGGTATGGTTTGTAATGTGTAACGTGTAGACGCGTTTCGACAACACAATCTCTTCATTCGAAAACAGTTACAGTCACCCAAAAATGTTCTTGATTAATGAATAAAATAAAAAATTTTAGCATTTTCTTGACCATCCATTTTTTGATGCAAAAAAATTATATTATCGATTGACTACAATATTAGAAATACTTCACTAGTCCCACACTGATTCCAACTAAAATAGTTACTTCAAACGAACGTTTCTATTTACAACTATTGTACTAACCTTTTAAATGACTTTATGTAATAGAAAATAGACACCAACATATTCTTGAATTAAATTGCTATTACAAATAAACAGTTATTGATAACGTTAAATGTTTCTTTTTAAATATTTGTTGTTACTTCATTGGATAGGGAAACAAATCCATTCTGTATTGAATTAACAAAATTGTGCATATGTTGTTTCTACTGTTGTGCAATTAATCAAATATTTTTGATCCCAAAAAAAATTCTCAGTACTTATGTTGTTTGAGTTTTCACAGAATGAAATTCTATTTTTGGAATTGATTACTTTCGTTTCTTTTTAAACAAATGGCGTCATATAGATGGCATTTATATTACATGATAAGGATATCATTATTCCTTCATCAATAAATAATTTTAGAATTCTTATACTTATTTTGATACTTAATATGAAATAACGTGATAAAGCATGAGCGATATGAAACGATCTAGAAATGTAACAAAATATGCATTTATCATTGTAAAAAATGTTTCACAGTTATCCGAAATAATAGTTCGAATAACGCTACTGCAATGTGATTAATTTTATCAAAAAGGCCTCTTGTTGGATCTCAAGTGGAAAAATTATTCAATATTAAATAATGTAAATACCTCCTAGTTGTAATACGCTTCGCAACACATAATACACTAACTTGTAGAGTGGGTTGTATGCTAAATTAGTGAAAATCTTAATTATAAACAGCCTTTCTGCTAATGGTAATCCACTCAATCCTTGGTATCAAGTTATTTTGAAGATAATAATTGAGGTAAATTTACCAATGTCAAAGGTTTCACTGTCAACGTATTTTCCGTTTAATTACTCATCTTCAATTCAGGACACTGATAATGGCACTTCACGAGGCATTCTTTATTCTCAAATTATTTGGACAACCAATCTTCCTTGATTAAATCGGCCCCTTTCTCCCCTACCATTATAGTTGGAGCATTGGTGTTTCCACTCGGTATCGCTGGCATGATACTGGCATCTACAACTCTCAAACCGTGCACTCCGTATACCCTCAATCTTGGATCGACCACGGCTTCAGGGTCCCAAGCTGGTCCCATCTTACAAGTGCCCACCGGATGATATATAGTCATCGATATGGTTCTGATATGGCATTCCCAATACTTGTCGCTGCCAAATTTGAAGTTCTTGCAGTTAGGGAAAGGGATTCGATGAACGCGCGAGCCGAACTGTTTGAAGGCTTTGGATTCGCTGATCTCCATCGCGATCTTAGCACCTTCTACGAGCGTTTTGATGTCGAACGGATCGTGGAAGTAATTCGCATTTATCAAGGGAGCTGCGAAGGGATTCTTGCTTTGCAATCGCACCCAACCGCGAGACCTTGGTCGTAGCAGCAATGGCATTAGGGTCCAAACGTCTTTGTTTGCTATTGGTTTGTATACAGTGTTGTATAATTGGTCGGTCAACCCGAGTACCTTCCTTACTCTATAACCTGCATCTGAATTAATGCTAGCTGGAGCCATATGGAACTGTATATCTGGCCAAGACTTATTACCGAGATATGTATTAACAAACGCTAATCCTTCAACGCCGCCTAAGGTAGTCATTGGTCCTCTTTCATTAACAACGTACTGCATTGTCATCGGGAAAGCTTGAAAACGATTTTGTACTATGGAGACAGGCTTGTCGATCAAGAACGTTAAGCCGCCCATACCGACGTGATCTTGAAGATTCTCCCCAACTGGTAGATTCTTCAGCGTTGGTATGTTGAATTTGTCCAACTGTTGCTTTGGTCCAATCCCGCTGAGCATCAATATCTGAGGGGAGTTGATGGCACCTGCTGATAATATGACTTCTTTGCGAGCCAAAACTATTTGCTTTCGTCCGTGTCTCACGAATTCTACGCCTATGGCTTTCATCGTAGTTGGATTGATAAGAATTTTGGTTACGTGGGAATCTAGGGCGACATGTATGTTTTTGCGGAGTCGTATAGGTCGTAAGAAGGCTTTGGCGGTTGAACATCTGGATCCTCTACGTATCGTACCCTGTGCAATCATGAATCCTGGAAAAATAAGATTGATTTATCTGTAAAACTGATAACTGTGAAGTAGTTATGATTTTTTCTAGTTAATATGATAGCTTAAGAAGAGTTCTAATTTAGTGTATTTGTACAGTTTGGTGTCCTAATAAATATTCTGAGTTTGTGTCCTAGCGCGACCAACGCCCGCACCGTCATATCGAAAAAATTCCTCCAAAAATCAGTCTATCAAACTATCGAAAACGTTAACGAAAAAAGAGGCGCGTCGAGTTATGGAAAGAGAAAATGAGATAGATCGCGATATATGCATGACGCTCCATGTTTGAGTCTCCTCTTTGAATGGATATTGTGTTTTTACTCCTTTATACCTGGACATAGCTTATAGTTGACCCAAATGGTATAAAGTGATTTCTCTTGCAATTCACGAGAGCACTATCAAAATTGAAAACGTTGTCATTCCCATTGAGCCTCTATTGTTATATCAAAAAATGTGTATTGCTTAGCCATCAGACGAAAAGTTACAGAAATATCTTCATTTTGAAATAACTTCATTTCCTTTAGTTCTGTTGAGTGAAGGGGGAATGCGCATGGGCAGGCGGTACTGAATTCGGAAATATCATTTATGTCATAGATGGTGAATATCTGCTATAGAGTTAAGTGGCATCTCAACGAATCGGCTGCATCGATTTGCACAAATGACATGCCGTACTTGCAGAGGCATTATGGTATTAACAGAGTAGTTGTTTTAACTTGTATCCAATCCAAGAGTTCGTCTTTCAAACGAACAGACTTCCGCTGATGTACATCTCGACGAGTCAATGGTTGCAACTGTTTCGCAAGAAAAATTGCACTCCATCGAAACAAATGAAATTCTTTAGCTTGCGGTACTGAAGAAGAAATTTGATTATTCTAATTTCACAGTAAAACAGGCTACCGAAGATGACACATTTATCGTTAACACGGCGATCAGTAAGTCCGCATCGTTCGATTCCGTTTTCACAGTAGGAGAGGACATAAATATTCTTGTCCTGCTGGCAGCATTGACTATATCTCATCCAAATGTTTACCTTCGCAAAGAAAAAAGATGAAAAATAAATTAAAAAATTTAATCTCCTTGAAATCTACAGTATGGAGATATAGTGGTGGACAACATATTGTTCTTGGATGCGTTAAGCGGCAGTGTCACTACTTCCGCTCTTTCCAACATAAGAAAATCATGTTTATAAAAACAATTACTCAAGCCGAACTATTCAAGCTTGCAAAAAGCGAAACGCAGATCCTGAAGTCAATGCTGCTGCTGGAGAAAAAATTTCATCCTCCTTCACGGCGTTTCTAAAGAAAACACAGTAACTTTGGGCTCCCTGCATTATCAAAGTTTTGCATGGTCAGTGACGAGGACCAAATTCAATATTGCGCCATGACCCCTACAAGAGAAGCTGCACGGGAGCATTCCCTTAGTACCTACCGCCAAGTTTACGATTGGTATAATATGAACGAGAGTCTAGATCGATAGGGTTGTGAAAGAAGCAAGAGTGAGCTTATTCCAGTAAAAGCGACAGAAGATCTAGTACCTGAAGCACTACTGTTCATTTCGTGCAATTACAAGTAGGGAAGTGGTCGAGCATGTGGGTGTAGGAAAACAGGCTTGAAGTGTTCTATAATCTGCCATGCTGCCATGGCGATGCATGTCGAAACAGCGCAGAAATTTTTGGTGGCGCTATAGAAGAAGACGAGACGATGATAGCTAGAAGGAAGACCCAACTGTAGCAACATTAGAGGCACATATGGTCAAAGATGAAAACTTGTTACAAGAGAGCTTGGGCCATCTACGGAATCGAAATGAGAGAATGACAACAATGAAAGCAGAATTAAGTATTGAGTAATCAGTATTTACTGACATATCGAGAAAAATGTAGGGAACGAATTTTAGAAATTTGCTGAGCTTGACTATTCTGTAACTTGTGAACTATTCATTTAATTGAAAAAGACTTCGTACAAAAGTTGTAGCAAATTTTGAACTCTATAATCATTATAATATCTATTATCAACTCGCCTCTAGAGAAGATATTTTCGGAAAATTTTCGGAATATAACTAGGGCATCAGACTGTACGACTATAAACGACTATAATAAATTAAAACTTTCTCTGACCTTTTGTATCCTAAAATCTACCCATTTCCTGTACTATAGCTCTAGTTCTTCGAATAATGATCACAAAAAACTTGTCTCCGTATTTATTAAAAAAATTTCGAAAAATTTTCCTCCATAGTGAATATATTTTAGCAAACAAGAGAAAAGTCCATTCAGTAATAAAAAAGGTCATAAAGTTTCATTGGGTTATTTTATTTTATAGTATTATAAATTCTTCAATGTTATCATTTTGAATTAGTTATACTAGCAATATTTATGACTAATGTGATAAAAATAGTAAATTTGAGAATATCAATTACCTGCTTGCTCAGCTCCATTAATATCTCTATTCTGGTAGCCCATTTCTGTACCAGCTTGTACGAAAGCTACTACTAAGGGTGTTCGCCAAGGAGATTCTTGTACTGTAAGTAACCCGCCTTTTCCATGATAGCGACTTTTTGCTAAATAGGGGTTTCTGTTATCCTCGGATTTAACAAAATACTTGAGGACATTCTCGTAGTTCCATCCTATGTTCCCTGAAATATAGAAGGGGTGTAGTTAGTAGAAATCTAATTGTGACATAAAAATATGACGAACAAAAAATCTAAATAAAAAAAAAACTTTATGTTGGAAGAAAAATAATATTTCTGTCATATAACTCCTGAAGTTGAACTGAAATACAAAATACGTACAAAAATGTATCGACAACTGTCTCTTATTCACATAATATTATTGTGACTTCGTTTATGAAATTGATTTCGAATTAAAAAAAAACCAGATTCTATTTTCATATTGTTTCCAACTCCTCAGTGCTAATCTCAATTAATAATAGTCGATGCGGCATAAGAAGATTATTATATATAGGAAATGAAGACAACTATATATTAGGTTTATGCTCTAATACCGATGTTTTTATTAATGCATCTATATGCAAGTTTATTATAAAACTGTTTCAATTTAACAATTCTCGAAGTTTTGTTGATTAATTTTATTGAATGAAAACACTGCTGAATTATTTATACTGTTAGCAAAACTCTCATATATACCTACCTTTTACATAATAAGAAAACCTACCTCTCTTAAAGCGTGTAGCTATGTAGCTGTATATTTATAGCTTAATGCTTTAATTATTTTAGTAGGTAAGTGATGAAGCACGAGGAAACCATTATACAAAATATAATAGGGGTAATGTATCAGGTACATACCTAACCATTATTTGCCATTTTAATACAGCTATGATTTATAATATTACAAATGTTATGTAGCAGACATCATGACGATTATTTTCATCACTACAAGGGTAATATAGCAGATACATAAATAATATTTATGGAATCCGTCGTTACTACGTGATAATTTAACATGATGAACAAACACAAAATATGAATTTACTACGTTTATTATCACAAAAATACTTGGAAAACTATAACACTGCGATTGCAATTTGGGTCACTAGACCATCATCGGGCAGATTGAGTTAAGAACTGAATACATTATTATAGATTTGCGCTTACGGGTGGGAAAAAATTATTGCAGGTACCTAAATAGGCAAGAGGGACACATTTCAAGAAGGGCTAATCGAGTGAATTTCCCAAATTGGTACATAAAATGTTCTTAGAAACATTATTGTTTGAATACACTAAATATATCTAAATATATGAGAATATATCAAGTCAATCTGGTCGTTCAGCAAGATATCTTTTGCATTATGATTGAGTTTAAAAATTTCTAATGATTCTAAGTATGTAAGTTTGGTTCCTTTCGGTAATTTGTGCATAATTTGAAAGTTATTTATTTGTGGAAACGGGTGGTGGTTTTCACGGCAATTATACGAAAACTTTCCGTTGAATCAGTTTCATTTTTCAAAAAAGATTCTTGGTATTCTTGTCTTGATCGATCGACCAGTCTGACCTATATACACTCCTTTTCATAAAGAACAAATCAACCTATAATCTCCTGAACTTTCAAATTTTGAAGTGATATCTTTGGCATTGAATAAAAATCCTGAGAGTTTTATCTTAGGTTTGGAAGCAATTTCAATATTACATTTAGGTATGACATTAGCAACTTTTTCTTTTAGGGGAGAAAAATATGTTAAAGATGTGAATTTTTCCGATTTTTCTACTTTCGATTGAGGATATATGCTGTTGTACGCTAGCTGACTACATTTCTTGTTTATCATTTTATCTATCAAACTCGTATGAAAACCATTATTTGTAGAAATTTGCTAAATTTGGTACGGATAATAGAATTGAAAACGCTCTGTAGATCATTGAGATACATAACCATTATTTTCAATATTGCAAATGTAATGTTGCAGATATATAACCATTATATACAATGTTGTCAGGGTAATTTATCGGATTTTTACAATATCCCAATTGTAATAAAGCAGATATATAACCTTTATATACAATATTACAAGGGTAATTTATCGAATACATAGCTATTATTCATAATATTCTTCTTTGTCAGCTTTCGTTTGCCCACTCCTGGACATAAGCCTTTCCCAACCTCTTCCATTCCCATCTGTTCTGAGCCACTTGATACCATTGATTACCGGCAATCTGTCTGATGTCATCTATCCATCGCAGAGGGGGTCTACCGACACTCCTTCTCGTCTCCCTGGGTCGCCACTGTATGATTCTTGGTGTCCATCTCCCATCCTTCTGTCTTGCGATGTGACCCGCCCATTGCCATTTCAGTTCCGCAATTCTTTCCACTATGTCCTTAACGCCGGTTCTTCTGCGAATCTCTTCATTCCTGATTTTATCTCTAAGAGATACTCCAAGCATCGACCTCTCCATTCCCCTTTGCATCACTCGTAGCTTTTTCGCATTGGCTTGTGTTATAGCAACGGTTTCGAGTCCATAGGTAGATACTGGCAGGATACATGTATCATACACCTTTCGTTTTAAATTGATGGGAATTGTGCTGTCTCTCAGTATATGGGACAATTTTCCAAATGCTGCCCAAGAGAGTTGGACGCGTCTCTTAATCTCACATTCTCGGTTGTCTTTTCCAAGTTTGATGGTGTGGCCTAAGTAGTTGTATTCATCAACTTCTTGATAATAACGTTGTTTTACGCGTATTTGAGCATTTCCTGAAGTCATTTATTTTTGTTTTCGAATAATTCATTTTCGAGGCCCAACCCTCCCTGACTCCTGATTTAATTCCAGGAGCATTGACTCGACCTCAGCTATATCTTCCGACATAAGCACGATATGCGTCAGCAAATCTAAGATGACTCAGTATGATCCATCGATCTTGATTCCCCTTTTCTCCCATGGAAGCCTCTTAAAAACATCTTCCAGTGCGAGGGTGAACAGCTTCGGTGAGATTGTATCGCCTTGTCGCACTCCTCGTTCGATCTTAATGTTATTAGTTTTCATTCCTTCGTCGATCTTTATATGGAAGATGCATTCTGAATATATATTCCTGATGAGTGTTGTGTATCTAGTATCGATTCGAGGCATTGTCCATGGACATGAGTATCCGCCATTCATAATATTACACATGTATATAGCATATATATATATATATATATATATATATATATATATATATATATATATATAATATATATATATATATATATATATATATATATATATTTATTCGAATTGTTGTTGCCTGTGATCTATTTTTAATCTCTTGATAATTATTAGCAATAACAGGCTGGTTGAATCTTAACAAAACTCGATTTTTAAAGTTGACGTTTCACTACGATATTCGTAATTGAAAATTCTTTTGACATTTATTAATTTGAAAAAATTTGAAAAGAACAAGGCTGCTTTGTCTTACTAATTATTTATTATATGCTATTCAGTCTAAATTTAACATTCAAAATTGTTATCATAGATGGTAAGGGGAAACCAAAGAAACCTTTACCTACGTAATGTTTGAAAATAAAAATAATAGGGTACTATTTATCTAACAACAAAGAAATTAGTCATGGGAAAACATTAAAGATGTGGGTAGAATTATCGGTATAGCACGTTTATATGGAAGAGCAGCCGTTGACACGTGTTTCGGACTCTTTTGGTCCTCATCAGAACGGCGTAGCCAAGCATGGATTGAAAAATTTGAAGATGAAAATTAGTACAACAAACAAAATCCTCTGATACGGAAGACAATCAATCACACAATTGTGGTTATTGTTTGAACTCTCCGTAATGGGAGATTTGTCAAACTTTGCCACGGAGGCGATTAATGTATCCGCGGAGAACTAAGAACGAGTAAATAAACAATAACAAAGAAATTAGTCGCGGGAAAATATCAAATAGGTAGAGCAAAAATTATCGGTATAGTTCGTTTAATGGAAGTAGCCGTTTTTAATGAATTTTTTTTATTATTTAGAATTTCAAATCTTTTTAAAAAAGGTACTTACAGTTTAAAAAAACAATGTTTGAAACTCTCAGCTTAAGTTTGGGGTCATTGCCATATATTTCAGCTTGCAATATTTAATTATTTATTCGAATTGTTGTTGCCTGTGATCTATTTTAATCTCTTGATAATTATTAGCAATAACAGGCTGGTTTGAATCTTAAAAAACTCCGATTTAAAGTTGACGTTTCACTACGATATTCGTTAAATTGAATTTCTTTGACATTTATTAATTTGAAAAAATTTTTTTGAAAGAACAAGGCTGCTTTGTCTTTACTAATTATTTCATTATATGTCTATTCAGTCTAATATTAACATTCAAAATTGTTATCATTAGATGGTAAGGGAAACCAAAGAAACCTTTACCTACGTAATGTTTGAAAATAAAAATAATAGGGTACTATTTATCTAACAACAAAGAAATTAGTCATGGGCAAACATTAAAGATGTGGAGTAGAATTATCGGTATAGCACGTTTATATGGAAGCAGCCATAAAAATAAATGTCAAAGAAATTTCAATTACGAATATCGTAGTGAAACGTCAACTTTAAAATCGAGTTTTTTAAGATTCAACCAGCCTGTTATTGCTAATAATTATCAAGAGATTATATATATATATATATATATATATATATATATATATATATATATATATATATATATATATATATATATATATATATATATATATATATGTATATATATATATATATATATAACCATTATATAACATATTACAGGGGTAATTTACCAGGTAACGAATTATCATTTACAATATTACAAACGTTATGTAGCAGATTATTTCGTTTACCTCATGCCTATATATACCTGTTCAGTGGTTGGATAATTTACTTAACCTTATTATTTACGACAAGAATCGATAACTTACCAAGTGCTTCCCAATGATCGTAATCTCTTTTATTCCCTCGCACGTATAACATGTAATTAAGTACGCTACTTCCTCCTAGGACTTTTCCTCTAGGCCAGTTGCATTGTCCGTTTTTCATACCTAAACAGGCTCTCCCTGTCGTCATCGTCTTGTAGGTCCAATCTAGTTTCGAAAGTTGTAGATACGCCGCCAGAGACGGCACGTCGCTAATTTCGTTCTCGTCTGGTCCCGCTTCTAATAGTAGAACGTTCCAGTTCGGTATTTCAGACAATCGGGATGCCACCACTGCACCAGCGCTGCCGCCACCAATGACCACGAAATCATATTCTCTGTAATAATGGTAAAAAAGTAAATTAGAAGTAATTTATATATATATATATATATATATATATAATATATATATATATATTATATATATTATATATATATATATATATATTATATATATATATATATATATATATATATATAATATATATATATATATATAATATATATATATATATATATATATATATATATATATACTAATATAATATATATAATATATATTATGTATATATATATAATATATATATATATATATATATATATATATATATATATATATATATATATATATATATATATATATAATATATATACCCACTATGCAAATAATTGTTACAGTCACGTTAATTTAACATCACATTGTGCTGATGTTCTTCCCTTTTTTCCTCTTGTTTTCATCACATGCACATCTTCACAACCGCTTATGCCTAGCTTAGGGCTCTTAACTTTTGTGATGTTACAACTTAACTTCTCAGCGATGTTAAAGCGCTGCCTTTTTACATTACTGTGATGTTACTAGAACTTCCTCAAAAGGAAGTCTTTATAATGAACTAAAATCAACATTTCTGTTACATTCAGAAATGCCTTTTAACATCTAGTACATGTTGATGCAATGTCTATGAAACAACATCTTACCAATGAACTGAATGCAACATTTCAAAAACGATACAGTATATTCTTTTAGATGTTGTATGGATATTACTTAAACCTCTAAATAATATACCTCAAACATTCTAGATTACATTCTATAGATGTTTCAGCAAATACACGGTGAACAACTAAAAACGCCGGCTGCCGGCCATATCTCAAAAAAGAATCATGATTCAACTTTAAAAAAATACCGCAAGGAAAATGAACCTGAAAAATATTTTTGTGTTACTAAAATATCCGCTAGGGAATGGAAAGAACACTTAAAAACATATAATAAGGTGATTATCACCAAGAAAGAGAAACTAAAGGTATCCTAAATATACAATCATAAAGATTTCAAAAGTTGCATTTTTAGGTCACTTTTTGGTATATGTCTTTTTTGGAGATAATCACAGTATTATGATTTCGAGTGCTCATTCCACCCCTATTGGATATTTTAGAAACTCATAAATATTTTTTTGCGATTTTTCTTTCCAAAAGGTAATGTTTTTCATTTGTACCAATATTCTTTTCTGAGATGTGGCCTACAGCCGTTCTTAGTTGTTCACCCTGTACATTTAAAATAAAAAAGCAATAGAAGATTTAAATAGTATATTAACTATTAATAAATAGAACACTGAAAATAAAAATAAAACAAATCCAGCCTTAGAATAAATATCTTGTCCAGAAAAAGAAATCCAACCTAAAAAGAAATATCCTGTCCGGGAATGCAACCTAAAAAAATATAATAGTGCAAGCATATTACATAACAAGTGTGGAAAGTGATATATGACACATCTTAACAAAAATTGAATTTGTGTGCAACTGTATATATCAAGCTGTAGTTGCTATAACCTAACACTATTTAAAACTGAATTGATATAGATTACTGATACCTTATAGCTGGTTTACAAAATATTTATTAGAATAATTTTGTAATATTAAAACTATAAAAATTTCAAACTTTCCAAACTTTACGAAACGTGACGGTATATCAACGGTATATCCCTCCACCCGGAATTTCAATGTTGAATAGCCGATTAAAGTATCAAAATGAGTATATCCTTGTCTGGATCAATTTTCGAGGAATAGACTACAGCGCATTCAGAATTCATGTTGTCGGTTTGTATTCAGAGTACGCAAATATGAGAGGATTTCGGCTAAGATTGATCAACTACGGTGGCTGAGAATGAACCAGGTTTTCTTTTTTCATATGAGTTCTTTAGTCCACCGAATTCTATCATCTGGGATGCCTTCTTATCTTCATTGTAGATTGAGTTTCAGAGGTAATTCTCATGCTGTTAATATTAGACACGGGGATACTCTCCACCTTCCTAGGTTTCGCCTAACTATCTTTGAAAGATCTTTCTCATATAATTCTATAGCTGTATATAATAAGATACCTAGGAATATTAAAAAACTCTCATTACATAGTTTCAAGAAGAAGATCAGATCGAGACTTCTATCTGCACAAATAGCTGTTTAATTTTTATTCAGGGCTACCTAATATTGTTATTGTCAATTTATATTCAATGTTTACATTCACATTTTCTCCTATTAATTTACGATTTGTTTCAGTTTTTTATTTCGTGTCTGGTTCATTGTTTGTCTGTATTTCATTTCATTTGAGTTGTTTTATTCCATTAATTATTTATTTTCATTTCATTTTATATAGATTCTCAAATTATTTTTTTTTTTCTTTTTCTTTTTCTTTTTTTTTATATATTGTTTTTTTTTTGTTTATTTTGTTACTTTGTTTCATTGATTATATTTTATTTTTTGTAGTTCGAGGTTGAGTTGAATAGCTTTGCTAGACTTCGCCTCTCATAGTCAATAAAGTCCTTATTATTATTATTATTATTATTATATTTAAGTTTTAATAATTATGATTTTGGAATAAGTACTTACCGATAACTGTTGTTCGTCCATTATAACAAGAAAATGCTTTTACTGAAATAAAACCGCGAAACTGAAAACGATGCTGCCACCACTTATAACCTACTTGCACGCCACGATCCGCCATATATCATGCTTGTCATTGTTTTTTCCGCCTTCTGTTTTCTTCTTTTTTATAATTTTATGAATACATCATTCAAACAGCTCACCCAGTCGCAGGAAGTTACTAAAGAGTAGTTCGAAAGTTGTAAAAGTAACTACAAAATGTGATCATCTCAGAAACATGTTAATTTGTAATATTGCAGTAATGTTCTGTATGTAACATTAGTGAGACCTATATAAATGAACATCGTATGGATGTTTCCTCAAAGAAGTTGCTGAAAAGAAGTTCATAAGATGTGTATATCACTGCGAATTCAAGTTGTAATGTGTACATCTAAAATATGTTTTAATTACATAACATGGATGTTAATGAAGTTGGTTATAAAATTTAAACATTTAAGAGATATCTTTTCAACGTTTTAAATAAACATCACGGAAAGTCTCTAAAAGGAACATCACTAAATAGACTTATGATGTTTCTTGTTCAGTGGGTATATATATAACTTTTTGATGATTAGTAGCAATGACAGGCTTGATGAATCTCAAAAAAAACTTTATACATATATATATAAATTACAGCAAATCAAGAGAGTCAAATTACCATGACCATTGAGATATCAGTCTGAGAAAAAATGCCGATAAACCTCTTATGAACCATTTATAGTTGTTTCGGCTGTATGATAATTTCGTCATATCGATGATTTTCATATATAATAATATAAGGTTACACTACACCGCAACCTTAATGTTAAGTGTGCCCCCATGAGATCTGTTCCCACTACTGGGCCATCTAACAGCAGAATATTAATGAACTCCAATTTTTGGGAAGACTTCAAGGAGGTTGCGTCCTTACTCCTATAAGTTTGTTGTCTAGAGCATTCTTTCCGTCTACTTGCAATAGCGACTCATTCTGTAACCAGGTGAACAGGAGTTTCCTCCTCCTCCCTACATAATCTACACTCGTCATTATTCTGTAAATAAGCCAGTGAGGTGTAGTTTTTTCTTATTGACATCCAGATATCCTTTGGATCTTGCAGTTTCGTACGAACTTTTTGGACTGATTCATCCATGGAAGATTCCTTCAGAGTGATTTAAAAATTAGCGTATGGCATTATTGCCGGGGAGTCTACACACATTATGTGAGATGTTCCAGTGCCGATTGCCTCTTTAACACGTTGACTGCCATGTGAGTTTATTAAAAGTCACACAGCTCCGAGATCTGGGCGCTCCGTGAGTTGTATATAACTCCAAGCAGGTTTTGATTATGAAGCCGCGTGTATCGTGGAGAGTTCACAGTTTAAAGCAAATGCATACTCAATCGAATAAGCAAGGCGCCAGGAACAATTTGATGTATTTGGCCTGGCGTTCAGGTTATTTCTTAAGATAATATTTCCAACTATCAGTTGAAATAGAACGTATTTGTCCTAATATTTTAATTTTCAATCATATCAAATATGTATTATTATCATTGAAATAATGATCCTTGCATAAAATAATCTTTATTCAATTAGGAATAACAAAAACGTAAAAATCAGAATTATATGTGCATCGACTACTGCAAATCCAATAATCAGTTCCAAAGCTAATTTTCTGAACCATTTATTCCTCTTCTCAGAGCCATTGAATATGACTTCATCTGAACGTGTAGTACTAATAGATTAGAACAAGTCGAGACGTGATTTTAGACGAAATAGCATAGTAAGTTATATATGACTTACGCGGCCCTAATTGTTTGAGCGCCGCGTGAATCAAAGATAATGCACGGGGTAAATCATATTCAGGGGTTGAAAGTAAATTTCAATTCTCGTTAGTTAGAAATAACATACAATTTTAAGCATAAAAACACAAAAAAAAGATGTGGCCTCACAGCAATATATTTTTTTTCCGACATGGCAGTCAACGTGTTAACCCTGTTTTAGGTAATTAGTACCGAGGCGTACTAACCCAGGGGGACCGACGACTTAACGTGTCCTCCGAAACACGGTAGCGATGGTATTAAAAATTTGTTGGTGTTTCGTGGGAGTCGAACCCACGTCTTCTCGGTTGTCAGCCGAGAGCGATGCCACGTGAGCCATCACCACTCCTTCAGAGTGATTCTCTATCGATTGGGTACCACAGAAAGGTTCTAGACCAGTAAATTGCCTTGGTGTTCCCTTTCTGGTGGCAAGTTTATTGCTCTCTTCGTTTTCTTTGATTCCTGAGTGACCGGGAATCCATACTTAAAAAACCTTGTTAATCTTGCCTATTTCATTGAGTTTCCTTTGGCAATTTGGCACAGTATTGGTTACCAACCGGCAGTGATAACCCAAACAGAGGTTTATATACCTTCAGTCAAATTATAAACATACAAGTAACATTTATTTATTTATT
Source organism: Cynegetis impunctata (assembly GCA_030704885.1). NCBI lineage: Eukaryota > Metazoa > Arthropoda > Insecta > Coleoptera > Coccinellidae > Cynegetis > Cynegetis impunctata. The sequence continues at coordinate 83,373 of JARQZK010000134.1, forward strand.
TATTTATTTAATCAAACGGACCTGCCATTTTACATTATTAAACTAAGTAAATTCAAAGATACAAAAAAGTAATATTTCAAATTTCAATTTAAAAATACAAAAAAAACATAAAACAACATTCATAATCAAATTCCTTTATAATTTAAACCGACAACTTCATAAGCACCTGCAAAAACGAGCCTGCTCCTAACTATCTGCTTATCGGTTGCGACTCGAAATATTTCTTAAGGGAAAAAATTGAGACTGCAAAAAGATCAACTTCGCATTCATTCGCAAGTCTTTGAGATCTAATTAAGGGGCTGTTCATAAAATAATTAGTCGGAGCAAAACTTAAGTTAAAAATTTCTCTAGATCTCAATAATGCGGACCTACAATTAAGGCTTATTTTATCAACTTGAAAATTAGCATCACGTCAAAGTTTTTCCTCCGTGATTCCAAAGACCTCAAACTCATTTGCTCTTGGATCAAATAATAGTTTTGAAACGAGGTTGGAAATCCTTGCTTGAATGCAACCCATTTCAAGAATTTTCTCTGAACTCTCTCGATATTATGTTTATGAACATAGTAAACCGGTGACCATACCACGGATGCGTACTCACACACACTTCTCACATTTGCGCAATAAACTGACTTAATTGCATCCAAATTGTTGAAATGACACATCGATCTTTTTATGAAACCAAGCGTCTTAAAAGCTTTATGAGTAATGAATTGTATGTGAGCAATAAAATCCAGTTTCGGGTCGAAGTACACCCCTAAGTCCCTAATAACACTCGCGTCCCTCAAAATTCGTTGATTCAAATGGTAATGGAAAGAATATGGTGACTTTACTCTTCCGAACCTCATCACTTGGCACTTCTCTATGTTTAACTCCATTTCATTGTCTGAGCACCAGTTCATTATTGCATTGAGATCGAGTTGAAGAAGTTCACAATCGTCGACCTCAGATATTTGTCTAAATATTTTTAAATCATCTGCGAAAAGTAAGAATGAACTGAACCTTATGACATCTCCTATGTCGTTGATAAACAAGAGGAACAATTGATGACAGAGGTGAACCCTGAAGGACACCAGATTTCATTATGAATTCGTCGAAGAATACACCGCATATCGAAATCTTTAATCTCATACCGCTAATTCGGTCTGTTTACCAATCACTGAGTGTGGGATCAACTCCCAATGCTTTTAACTTAGCTACTAGTTACCAGTGATTCACAGATCAAAAAGCTTTTTTGAAATCTGTGTAAATAGTATCGACCTGCTTTCCTGCTTTCATAGATTCCATATCACATCAGAGTATGTTAACAAGTTGGTCGTTACAGATCTCCTCGGAATAAAGCCATGTTGTTCATCTAAGAATACATGATTGAACAACGGAGCAATCTCTATTTACAATCAAAGTGTCAATAACTGTAGGAATGCATGCATTTTTGCTTATTGGTCTATAATTTTTTATGTCACTTTTGTCACCTGATTTGAAAATAGGTATTATAAACTTAATTTCCACTGAGCAGTATATATACCTGACTTCATGGAAAGATTAAATAAACTGCACAAGGGATCGCCAAACCTTCATTGCACCGTTTCAGAAATATAGCAGGTATACCATCAGCCCCTCATCACTCCTTTCCGGCATTAATTGGATTTCTTTCGCTACTTCTTCAACATTAACCGAACAATTAGATATATTAACAATATGTTTGCAGTTGAGGCTCACAACTCTGGGATTGGATGGCTTGAATACTTGTGACATATTAGTTTTAAACAATTCAGTTCTATTTCGAGAACATTGTTTTTAGATCGGCTCTTTGCCCTGTCGACGCGAGCTACCCATCTAAATGCATTGTAGTAGGCAGACCTTTATCTTGTTTACGATCGTTGATGTATTTCCAAAAAAATGTTGGATCTTCGTGAATGGATTGTTCAACCGTTACTATATATTCGCTGTAACAGGCTTGGGATTCAATCCTGCATTTATTTCTAAGTGAAATGAATTCTAAATAATCAGTATTGCGCCGCGATTGTTTGAATTTTTTATGAGCTGCCTTTTTGTCTGAAATTGCCTTCTTCAAATCAGCAGAAAACCAATTCGGAAAAGTACTTTGTTCTTTTACTCGCTTAGGAACAAACTCGTTTATTATCTGATACAGCAAAACATAGAAAGAATTAATACTTATTTCTAATTCATTTCCAATTATCGAGTTCCAATCTGTTTTATTAAAAATTGACAGCATGGAATCATAATCTGCCGACTTAAAATCCCTATACAAAATATTATTTTGTTTAGTTTCAATTTTATTTATTTTTATATCGAAGCATAATGCCGGATGATGTGGATCACAACTAACCAGCACGTCATCCGACATAAACACCTGCACACCATAATAAGATATAAAAATTAAATCTAGTATCGTGTTATTTATATTTTTCATTTTATTGATTTGGCTCATATTGAGCATTGCTGCCATGTTACTTAAAATAAATTGCGATCTTGACATCACATGTACCGAATCAAGTGATACATAAAATATACTCAAAAACTCGAGACGCCAGTCTGGCGGATGTGTTTTCATTCTATTTCACGTTACTGGCTTACCTGTGAAGAGTTTTTCTATTAATTACTAAAGCTTCTGGATCCAGTTTGTTGTAATGAACATACGATACACTGGCAATCAGAAGAGGAATAACCCATAGAGCACTACCTACTATGCTGACTGTCTTCAGAGCGGTAGAGATCAGAACAGTTTCGAATACCATTTTAAACTAAACTGAAAAAGATCAGAGAATTATTTGTGTCATTAGGGATGTTTTATGATGATAGGTATAGATAACGTTACTTATTATTTTTGAAAAAATAGATTCTTTTTGCATAGGTATTGTTGGTACTCAATCAAAAATTTTTCTTCGAATATATTCACGAAACAATAGGTATTTTTGTATTGAGTGTGGGAAATCAGTGTTTTTTTAATGCCACATAAGAATGTAAATTATTAGCCGAGATCGTCAGATCGAGGCTTAAAATTCATTCGAATGCTGATGTCGCTCACGAAATATAAACAATATTTTTTGTACAACTGGCAAAAAAGGATTTGAATTATAAGTATTTATTAATTCATTTTATTTTAAAAATTAAAATCCATGCAGTCAAGTATGTTTATCAATATATTATATGATCTTATGTCAGAGTAAGTGTAACCAAGGAAACATGTAATTTATTTAACAAGCGTCAAATTAAATATTTTGTAAATTATTTCGCGTATTTCACAAATTCTACGATGGATTATACTAATATTGCCACTGATAGTGATACAACAAAAGACGTAATGGATACCTAGTGCAAATTCCGTAATTTCAAATCTCTTTGTTATTCTTATTAATTTTCATTAAATGCATTATTTCTATGGTCTTTTTTCTACAAAAATATCTTTTTGTACAACTGTCAAAAAAAGACTACATTCAGGAATCGCTATGGATACGCAAAGTTTTCCATTTTATAACTAGTGAAAAAAAGATATTTTTTCACTGTGAAAAAAGACCATAGAGTAAAGAAATAATGTATTTGATCAAAATTAATAAGAATAACAAAACTATTTATTGCAATAATAATTAATAGTAAAATTTCAACAATTATTTCCAATATTTATTCCCGAGGATGACGATGCTGATAGTTGGTTGTCAGAAATTGTCTTGTTCTCATCAGAAATGCAGGTATTATTGTTGGAAGTGGGATGGTTGACAGTTTAAAATTTTATTGGAAATATCAATTTTGTTATTTAAACTGTCCTTCAAGTAACTTGTGGCTTTATCAAAACTTTTTCCAAAAAGTTTTGATAAAGCCACGAATGTCGTTGCCAAACGTCAACTCTTCAATAAAATCGAGTTTTTTGAGATTCAACAAGCCTGTTATTGCTAATAATTATCAAGAGATTATATATATATATATATATATATATATATATATATATATATATATATATATATATATATATATATATAATATATATAGTATATATATATATATATATATATATATATATATATAGATATATATATATATATACATATATATATATATGTATATATATATATATATATATATATATATATAATATATAAATATATATATAT
>JARQZK010000134.1:90000-97500 GCA_030704885.1 Cynegetis impunctata
TAATTGACTAGATGAATTTATCCTTTTTTTGTCTACGTTTATTCCACTATCCACTCATGTCAATCAGGAGGACGTACATTCATATTTATTTTGAAACTAATCACTGGAGTTGCCGTTTTCTGTTTTTTCCTCAACAGCATGTCTAGTTGTCGGTGACCATGACGTAACTTTTTGGTACAGTCATCTGAAAATAAGATGGAAAACAATCAATTTCTGGAAAAACTTAACTATATTAGATTTGCGATTTTGAAGGGCAGCTCAAACAATTTTTATAGAGGATAAATCGCTGCTAGTCAGGAAAGCTCGATTCGAAGAATCCTAAAGTTTTTTCTCAGGATATATCTATTCCACGTTTATTCACGAAGTAATGAAAACCACTCAGGCAGCAGAGCTCCGTTATTCAGGTCGTATTTTTCGCGAAGTGCATCACGACGAAATGTAATTCGAACGGAATGAATTATAGTTTGAAAAACCAAGCTTTAATAGTTAACCGCAATAAAAATAATAAAAGAAGTTATTTCATACAGAAACAAATTCGCGCAGTGCATCGCGTACTAAAATCCACACTTTAATATCAAACCCTAATAAAAATCAGAAAATAATTCAAATTCAAACGAAATAAGGTTCCATATTTCCACCTTCTCCTCTACTAAACTTTGATTAAAGAATAACATTCATGGGGATCTGACGAATTCGTTATTGGGGACTGGTGCGGACTCGTTGGACACAAAGCTTACTCGTCATATTTATATGCACCTTCATGTATCTATTTGTCTTTCTTCTACAGTAAAATACATACACTAGATTGTTTCTAATGATTATTTGAAGGACTACGCGTTTTTTTTCTCGACAAATTGTGAGTAAGTGTCCACAGACATAGAAAACTACTCCTTCTTGATGAGTACACTGAACATTATTCCAATTTATTCATACAATCATTCCGATAGTTGCATAAGTTCCTTATCATCGAAGGAAATGATAAACATTAGTTGTTTTTTGTGTTACTTTAATTATTTACTAAGTCCTTTGTTGATATATGTTTTTCGAAACTTATCTTGAATTTGTAGCTCTCTCTTATTTGTTCTTCTTCAGCTACATATTGCGTTCAACCTTCGGCGTAGAATTTACAAAAATTAGCACGGTGAAAAAGTCTTTCTCGTGCAACAAATTGAATTTAATAAAAGAATCCTTCAGGTGGAGATTGTTATGTAAGTTACGAATCATATCATTCCCATCAATTATTGCAGCGGTGAATATTAGAAACATCAATATGTATAATTTTAACAATGGATAATATTTCGGCATTCTTGAAACCTCATCAGTATTATCTATCAACTGAGTGTAATTACAATTCAGAATACTGTGAATAATCAAAATTGAAAAATGACCACAGTATTTTGTCAAATGAAATATTATGCTAGAGAAGAATTCAATTTCCGTTTTCCATTTACAAAAATAAAAAAAAATATTAAATCATGGATGTAACATCATGAAGACAAATATGAGTAAAATAGAAATATATGAAATAGTCCCTCAGGTGCTGTGGGCTGTTTGTGTGGACATGATATTCCCATTCATCTTTGGAGAGGTGAATTTTAGATGTTAGAGAATTAGGAACTCGTCAAAGTTGTTCAACCGACTGTTATTATATGGAAATTTGTAAGAATTAAATATTTTCAGTTTCATACAGAAAATTTTCGGGAATTATTTCGCGATTCACGTGCGTTTGCAGAGGGTTATTAATCATGTTGCAAGTTTATGTTTGGACATGTTAAATATGAAATGTTGTCATTTTATAACAGGGAACTTGCTTGATTGAAGATAGAGAATCTGTGCCATTATCCATTGGCGTTGGAGGTTTTTCATATTCTTTCATCTTCGCAGCCGCGATTTGAGACATCCTCACACTCTTTCTTTAACATGTGTCCATCAGTCATGTTTCCGTAAATCAGCGTTTCTCAACCTGGGGACACGCCCCCCTGGGGGGTGCGAGCGTATTCGAGAGAAACAATTATTAGAAAAAATTGATTAATTGAGTGAAAGGAGTTTGAGGTCGTAGCCTTTGTTGTTTTTATTTTATTCTATAGGGGGCCCGATACAAATTATGTCCTGCACACACAAAGGACCGTTTTTTAGTGTAACATTTCATTGTATTTTTGCTTTCTTTCGTTATTTATTTATTGTATGGTTTATGTTTTATTTCTGTCTACAGAGGTAAAGTGGAGAAGCTTCCAGTGTCAATGAAGACAATTTATTATTATTATTATTTTTACGTCTGTGTGAGAGGAAAAATCTTTTATAGACTACCCTGAGAGTATCCCGCACGATTTCTCAGGGATGTGTGAGTCTCCGGATGTTGCTGGTTACTCACTAAAAAACCTCTCACACATTCCTTGGAGTAGTTCTTCATCCTGCCCTTACATCGCCCTTTAACAAAACAGATGAGCTGCAAGCGGCCTCTATAGTTCATTGGACCTGATGACTCGAAGTGACCCGAGCTACACTGCTATCCATAGATTTTGGAAATTTTTATGAAATGTTGGCAGGTTTTAATTTGGCCTCTAGGGTGAAATGGCCGACCCGAGTTACCGACGTCAGTATCTCTACTTTGGATCACATTTTCGATAATTTTGATGAAAACGGAGTTGTTTGTGTTTTGGATAGTAATGTTTCCGATCATCGAACAGTGTTTTACGAGATGAATGTTTCTGAGTCAGTGAATTTCGGTACATCCAGTTATAGAAGATCATTCTCAAATGAAAATATTGCCAACTTCCAAGCGGATCTCTCCTCAGAAAATTGGTGTGAATTGTATGCAACATATGACCTCAATACAGGTTTTGAAATATTTTATGATTAATTTATTTATCATTTTAATACACATTTTCCCCTAAGGAAGCATTTTATTAATAAGAATAAAAAGAATTGGGTAAACCAACAAGTCAAGATTTCTAGTTCACAGTTGAAAAACCTTAATTCATTAAAGTATAGATTTCCTGAGCTGAGGCAGAATTACGTAAATGAAAAAAAGAATCATTACAGATTAATAGAACAGACAAAACAGGAGTTTTATCAGAATAAAATAAAAAATAGTTTGGATAAAAATAAAACTACTTGGACTATAATTGCTGAATTGACAAAAAAGGAAAAAATTAGGAAGAATCTTTTAATTAAACATAATGATGATTGCATTTCGGATCCTTTCTTGGTTTCTAATTTGTTCAATGATTATTTTAAGAATATTCCATATGACATACGAAATAAGATACCACAGAATGATCGAGTGGATGTGCCTGTTGAGTCATCTGTAGAGTGCAGATCTCCCTCGAAATTTTCTCTATGCCCATTTACAGAGGGTGAGCTATATGATTTGTTGAATAGCAAACTTAAAAATAAACATTCATCAGGCGCTGATCATGTTCCAAGTTTCTTGGTTAAGAAGGTTTTGTGGTATATTATTAAACCCTTAATTTTTTTGGTCAATCTCTCATTTTGTTCTGGAGCATTTCCATCTGTGTTGAAAACCGGTAAGGTGACACCGTTATACAAGAAAGATGATTTTATGAATATATCTAATTATAGGCCAGTTACTGTACCAATGAGTTTGTCTAGGATTTTTGAATATGCATTTTTGGATAGGTTAAATAGTTTTTTACTTGAAAACAATATCATATTTGTGGACCAGCATGGTTTCATGAAAGAAAGATCAACGATTACAGCTATAGGTTCATTTTATCATAGAGTAATACGACAGATCGAGGCAGGCGAGTGCCCTGTTGGGATTTTTTGTGATCTCAGCAGGGCGTTCGACTGCGTCGATCACATGGTCTTATTAGCTAAATTATCGAAATATGGAATAAATGATTCTGCTTTAAAATGGATAAAGACATTTCTTGAGAACAGAAAACAATATGTTAGCATTTTTTTTAGCAATGAGAAAACGGAACAACAGATCAGTTCTAGATGTGTGAATGTAAACATAGGTGTACCACAAGGCTCTATATTGGGCCCGATCCTGTTCGTTCTTTATATAAATGACATTAACTGTATATCTGCCGATGCAATGACTGTTTATGCTGATGATAGCTCTTTTTTAGTATCTGAAAAACTAGATGGTAGTTTGGAACGCAAATGTAATGTAGTAGTAGATGCAGCGAATAGATGGTTTGGTGATAATTCCTTGTTTCTTAACAGTAATAAAACGGCTCTTATACGGTTTCATAATTACGAGAGGAAGTGCTCTAGAGTAAATGTTTATGCAGAGGAAAATCTGCTTGAACAAAGTAAGAATGTGAAATTTTTGGGAGTCTATTTGGATGAATGTCTCAATTTTAAAAATCATTGCGTATATGTTTCGGGAAAATTGAATAGTGTTGTTTATATGTTTAAAAATTTGCGCACTGTTTTAGATGAAAAACAACTAGTATCTCTTTATTATGCCCACGCAGAATCGAGATTACGATATGGTGTCATTTTCTGGGGTTGGTCATCTCTTGCTTGTAAAGTTTTTTTATCACAGAAAAGAATAATTAGATGTATATCTCGTGTTTCCAGTTCATATTCCTGTAAGTGTCTTTTTCAAAAACTTGGAATATTAACACTTCCAAGCTTATTTGTTTTTGAAATATGTATCTATGTTTATACTAATAAGAGTATTTTTAATTTAGTGAAAGATAAACATAGGGTTAATACACGTCAGCAAAATGATTTGTATGTTCCTTACAATAAGTATAAGGTAGGATGTAAGTCACCTGACTCTTTGGGGCCACAATTTTTCAACAAACTGCCAAAGTCTATCATTGAGTACCCTAGTTTAAAAGTATTTAGGGCTAAGTTGAAAAATATGTTGGTTGATAAATGTTTATATTCTGTAGAAGATTTTTTAAGGAAAATGTGATATTTTCTTGTTCATTCGACAATTCCTATACAAATGTTATTTTGTCAGAAAGGAAAATAAATTATTATTATTATTATTATTATCTGCATTCTGCGCGACAATATCTCGGCCAGACATCTGCATGCCGGAATAATCTTCAATTCTGTCACATAGTTAGCTCTCATTCCGCTTAGACAACCTATGATTAGTACGACCATCCTTACTTTATGCCCTGGGTATAGTGTCCTCAGCTCGAACATAAAATCTCTGTATTTTTCCCTTTTCTGTTCTTCTTTCATCACCATACTATTTTCGGCAGGGGACGAAAACTCGACAACAAACAATTCTATGAGCTCTTTGTCCATTAGGACTATATCTGGCTTTATTGCGTGCGGATCTGCCGAGTTGTTGTTATTATCATTATAATTATTATTCGATCATGCTTAAGGATATGAGTAGGTAGGTAATGGCTCTATCAACTATATTTTGACGTTCAACACTTCAATGAAGTATCATAGCTGAAATTATAGGATATTCATTTCAGTGTTATAGAAACTTTCTAGGCTAAGACGCTCTAGTACAGTCCAATTGTTTGATGTTACTTTCTGTATCTACCAGCGCTTATATAATTTTCCGTCTTCCGGAAACTTCCGTGTCAATTAATATAATTTACATTCACTCCAAAGGTACAGAGACAAATGTAATTGGAAATGCTGCTAGCAATAGTCGTGCATAACGCGATAAATAAGGAAAACGGAAGCGATTACGTAATCATGGAAAAATGGTTACGTTGGACGAAGAACGCGAATGCAAAGTCTGAGGAAAAAGTTGAGAATGCTTCTCGATTTTATCGATAATTCAGATATCAATATTTCTTATTATTGAATTTTTATGTGACAATTATATCAGACTACTGCGGTGTTCTCGTTTTATCATCATCAGATTTGAATATATATAGAATTCGGGCGTAAATCGAATTTTTCATTTCGAATAATTGAATGTATTCAGAATTTTATTTGGTTATACCGAATAAGAAAGGGAATGCAATTTTCGAAAATCACAGCGAATATTTTCCTCCTGTCAAAAATCCCTTGTAGATGAAATGCAATTATCGAACATTACAGCGATAATTGCATTGTAGAAAGCGAAAGGGCCCTTCGATAATTGCATTGTTGACCGATATTGCATAGTTCATATTACGGTTATTCATGACAAGCTGAGAATTTATGAATTACTAACGTCAGTTTGACAAGTTGAAAGTTTAATCGGGAAATATTTCCCCAAATTACACTCGTGCATCAAAATAACCAGATAATTTCGCATTCCAGCGAGTTGTCTCTGCATTCGGTCATTTTCACAATTTCTCAAAAAAATAAAATGAACTCATGCAGTTTTTTGACAACACGCTGTCATGCAAAATTATCGGTAATTTTGATGCACTTGTGCAATTACTTACGATAATTGCATTGTAGAAAGCGAGAGGGCCCTGCGATAATTGCATCGTACGTATCTATGGTAATTCCTATTCTAAAACCATATTTTTATTCGGGAAATATTCCCCCGAATTATACTCGGATAATTTCGCATTCCAGCGTGTTGTCTTTGAAGAATGGTATTCGGTCATTTTTATATTTTGGAGAAAGAGCCCTCCTTCGTTATCGGGTCCTTTTTCTAAAATTGAAAATTAACTCAAGCAGTGTTTCAACAACACGCTGTCATGCAAAATTATCGGTAATTTTGATGCACTTGTGCAATTACTCACGCTAACAAATTTCAAACTCAAATTAAATCATGAAAAATGTCAAATCAATCAAAATTTTTGTTTTATTTTTGAACTTTGGGGTAAATTGAATGCAGTATTGTAAGTTGTAATTAATTCAGTCGCTTTCTTGAGGCATTTATTAGCCTACTTTTTTGTCGAAATCTGCTATAAAACTTATTCTGAGTCAGTTCCCCATAAAATAGCAATTCTATATTTGTTATCCGTCAAGAGATATTTTATTACAAAATGCCAAATTTCTTGTGCTTACTCCATAAACTATTTATTTCTGTGATTATTCTTTTTTCTGTCTTGTTAGTGAAGTATACGTAAATTCATATTTTAAGCTCGAAATATGTTTAAATTTCATATATTCATCTATTTCATGCTATATTGTTTTTTTTTGATACTAGTAGTTATTTTTACTCAGAATTATTTTAATCTTTATATTAAGATCTCATGAGATGAGTTTATCAAGGTAAATAAAGACGGGAACAAGCAAATTATCGGTCGCTCTAGTAAACGGTAGCAGCCATATTTTGGTTCTCAAGAGAACGTAAAATGGAAAAAATCACACACGAAATATATTTGTGTAGAGAAAATCTTATATTCGCGGCTTCCGCTCGAATTAAAACTTAGCTACGCCGTTCTGATGAGGATTAAAAAATTCTAAACGCTTATGAATGGCTGCTTCTGTATGTGTTTCAGACCTATTATTTGGTTTTTGTTTGAATATGCATAAATTCGTTATGAAAACTAACATAGAATTCATACGTGGTCAATTATTCAAGGATGTGAACTGGAATGAAGGAGCATTTTCTCATATAAATTTTTTATTGTTCATTTAAAAATCTATATATTAATC
>JARQZK010000134.1:102500-150000 GCA_030704885.1 Cynegetis impunctata
GGCACTTCTTTTTCTAAGCATGAATGAGTCCTTGACTGGTTCTCAACGGAAAATAAGGTAAATCAGCTAAAGTAACAGCTAGAAGAGTCGGAGACTTCAACAGTGCATTAGGCGACGAAATGTAGTAGAAGAATTATTCGGCTTTTTAATTCTCAAAGAAATTCTGATTACATTATCCTCATTGTTTTCCGTACCTGATAGTTGCTGTTGCAAACTTGACGTGGAAATTTTGTGTCATATCTAGTATACCGAAAAAATATTGATTCAATTTAATTTTTACATATTTTCAACTTCAATCATCGTGTTATATTCCAGTTCCATTAACCAAATTTTCTTTACTTCGAGTCTAATAAATGCAGAATCTCTGACCTGTCCAAACGAAAGGAAATTTTTTACTTTTCGTATAACCAACGTTCATTTCAATTTCTTCTGAGTTGAATATTTGAAGGCAAACCAAATTTCAACTTGATATTGCTCTGTGCACTTCCATTTCTCAGCATGAATAAGAACTTGACTAGTTCTCAACTAGAAAAAGGAAATTCAGTTAACGTAAAAGCTGAAAGAGTCGCAGACTTCAACAGTGCGCTCGGCGACGAAATACAGTATTCATATCCATACCTACCTGAAAGTTGCTGTTGCAAATTTGACGTAAAAATGTCATGTATAGTACACCCAATAGTAGTAGAAGTATGCAATCCAAATTTTAACTTGATATTGCTCTAGGCACTTCCATTTCTCAGTATGAATAAGTGCTTGACTAGTTATCAACGAGAATAAGGAAATTCAGCTAATGTAACAGCTAAAAGAGTCGGAGGCTTCAACAGTGCTTTAGGCGATGAAATAGAGTGGAAGAATTATTCGGGTTTTTAATTCTCATTGAAATTTTGAATACAAAATCCTCGTTGTTTTCCATACCTGGTAGTTGTAAATTTGACATAGAAATATTATGTCACGTCTATTACGTCCATCGAAAATTGATACAATATAGGTTTCATATAGTTATAACTTCATCGCTTGAAATCAATATGAGAAAAAGTTCCTATAATTTATTGAACAATCAACCAGATATTAATAATTCTTCTTTGTTAAATTTATAAATATTCAATTTTTGTATCTGTTATGTTTACCTACTCTTAGACTATTATCTACCTGGGAATATATTACGTTTAAGTTTTCCCATCCTCATTTGTATTTCCCATTTCTAGATTCTTAAGAAATTCCATTTGTAAAGTCAGTTTGAATTACTCATCTGATGAAGCCACTGTGTTTGGCGAAACAATTGTTATGTTTAACAGAATGAAGTGAAAACCAAAAACCGAAGTTTTATTTACATTTTTATCGCTCGTGTTAAGAACCTCATTCCAATCTCATTGACCAATATTTCATCATCCACTTCGAGTCTAATGAATGCAGAAACTGTGACCTTCTATTCAAACGGAACGATATTCATCAAACTGACTTATGAACTGTGATCATTTCACTTTCTTCCGAGATAAATATTTCAATGCAATCAGAAATTTGCCTTGATATTACTCTAGGCATTTTCCCTTCTTCACATTAATAAGTCATCGACTTAGTCCTGATTGGAATAAAGGTATTTTGACAATGTAACAGCTGAAATAGTCGAAGACTTCAACGTTGGGTGACGAACGAAACTTGAAGAACTATATCGCTTTTTCGTTCACTTAAAGTTTCGAGTGTACTAATTATCCTCATTTTATTCCCATACCTAATAATTGTTATTGCAAATTTAGCATAAAATATTATGACATGTCTAGTAGTAGTAGTAGTAGTAGTATTCATTAATCACCAAATTACATGAATTTACAAAAACATACAATAGAAAAAAGAAAGAAATGAGCGACTAATATAGGTAGTAGGGAAGGTTTGTCATACCGAGTCTTATTAAGTGATATTTTTCAGCGGAAACATCGGTATTGATGATTCACTTAAGTTTTTGGAAAATTTGTCTGTTAAACATCAACACCAAAATTATTTCTTTTAAATATGGTCAAGATATAATGTGCTTTGAGATACTCGGGCAGACAATATAACAATATCAATAGTAGTGAATAATATTCTAAGTACACTACAAAAAAGACATAACAAATATAAATCCCATATAAATCCAAAAGTATAAAATCTCCCAACATGCAGGTAATGTAAACATTGTAAAACATAAAAACTTGAATATGTAAACGTATAAGAAAATATCAAATGTTACAATATAAAATACAAAATACAAACTCGTGCCAAATTAAAAGCATTCAATGTGTTAGGTGGGGATGTAAAAAACAATGTGAAAATTAAGAAATTAATTCAGTGAAATTTGTTCACAGTAATGTTATATTCTCATCTTTGAGCCACCTGATCACTGAAATCTTGAATAACCTAAACACCTATTTCGTTTTTATATGATCTGGAGCAAGATTAAACAATTTGGGTCCAATATATGTAATTGATCTCTGTCCAATAACTTTGTTCATTTTCGGTATATCTAGGCTACTCGCTTTTAGTCGGGTTTCATGTCCATGTTGAAGATTTTTGAACTTATTTCTGTTGTGAAATATAAATATTAATAGTTGCTTAAAGTAAAGATATCTCAAACTCATCAGTTCACAATATCGGAATATTTGTGCCGATGGGAAACGAAAATTTAAATTATAGATAATTTTGAGAAATCGTTTCTGTAGTACCATAAGCGGTTGTACAGTTGTACTATAGACCCCACCCCATCCCAGATTTCCATACATCAGCAGAGACTGAACCAACGAAAAATATGTACTGCGCAAATCACTGATACTGTATACACTGTATATTTTTAAGTGTTCCAAAAACATACAAATGAGCTCTGAGTCTTTTACAAAGATAGTCGATATGTATTTTCCATTTTAGATTTTGATCAATGTGTATTCCGAGATATTTAACTGAACTGGATTTTTTCAGATTTATGTTCTTATTTCTGCTGGTCAAGTGTATATTGATGTTTTGAGCATTGGGAAAATCATGACTGTTGCTGCTACAAAATGAGATGTAAGATGTTTTATCAATATTTATTGTCAGGAAACTATCATCAAGCCAATTAACTATGGTGTCAATATCGTTCCTTGTATGAGATAATACATCTTCCCAGGTTGTTCCATCAATTACTAGTACTGTATCATCAACATACGAGACCAATTTTCCAGAAATATCAATGGATAACATATCATTCAGGTATAATATAAACAGGATTGGCCCTAAAACAGTGCTCTGGGGAACACCGTATTTAATTTCCAATGGGTCGCTCAGTACGCTGTCTAGTTTAACCATTTGTATTCTTTCATGGAGGTAGTCTCTGATTAGATCATTTGCGAGACCTCTGATACCAAGACTATTTAATTTCGTCCAGTAGTTTTTCATGACAAATGGTATCGAAGGCCTTGGCCAAATCGATAAATACTCCCAGGCATGTCTATTTCATCTAACAAAAATGTATACAATATTCTACTAGATTATAAGGAGTTACAATTTCATCCCTCGTATTGATCATATCCAGTCAAATTAATCAATACTAATCATCCAATTCAAGTCTGAAGCTACAGTTCCACCGGAGGAACATTGTTAAACATTTTTGTTGTTGTTTGTGTTTCCGTAAATGTTCCTAAATGTTCCTTAAATTTCTTTATTTTTAGACAACAAATATTGAATTTTCCATTTTGAGCGGTAAACTTCACAAGAAAATAGGAAACATTTGTGAGAAAATCCGTTTTGCTATGGCAGTGGAAACGTATCAAGAACGCAACTGGTAAACATTCGTGTCGCAGATTTTCAGTGTGCAGTGAAGTACGAAAACGAATAAATATATAGCTACGTTTCCACCGGAGGAACATTCTGGAACAATTTGTTGCTGTTGCTTGTTTCCGTAAATATTCCAAAATGTTCCTAAATGTTCCTTAAAATTTCTTTATGTTTCGGCAACAAATGTTGATTATTTCTACTAAATAATATACAACTATTGACAATTTCAGTTGCTTCAGTGGAAACAAGAAATTTACGTATGTTGTCATAAGTTTCTACCCTTGGCAACAAGGAGAAACATTCAGCAACAAAATGTTCTTTAATGTTCCTCCAGTGGAACTGTAGCTTAATAAATGCATAAACTCCGACCTTCCATTCAAACGGAACGATATTTATCAGTTTTTGTATAATGTACCTCAATTTCATTCTCTTCCGCGATAAATATTTCATGGATATCAAAAGTTTATTTGATATTACTGTAATCACTTCCCTTTCATCGCATAAATAAGTTGTTGACTTTTTCTCGATGGGAATAAGGAAAGTTTTGTTAATGAAACCGCTGAAAGAGTCGGAGACTTCAACGTTGGGTGAAGAATGAAACTTGAAAAACTGTATCGCTTTTATTTATTTATTTATTTATTTATTTAAGACAATAGGAATACAAACAGGTAAAAATACCCAATACAGCATTCACAGTTTGACAATACATACCATACTAAATTATATTAAAATGAAAAATTAACTAACTCTTTTGGAAGTAGAAATAAAAATAAAATTAATACACAATAATTCACAAAATGTCCAGCAGCTCCACAAAAGTTAGGTACCTAATTTAATTCTCAAGAATTTTTTTAAATGATGGAGTTGAACTTTGAAAAGATCAGCACCGTACGAATATGAGTTAAATGTCCCTAGCATTCTACATAGTGGCGAATTTTGTGTAACATTAAGTCTTCGGAATGGCACAGCGAATAACTCACGGGATCTCAATCTTCTTTCCGGTACTCTAAAATCTATTGACTCGAGAATTTCCGAGACATAAAGTACACCATTGACTAATTTGTACAGTAGACACATATCGTTCAATCGTCTACGATTTTCTAATGTCAATATTCTGAAGTTGTATTGAATTTCGTTGTAATCATGGTCAACAATTTGGAATTTACTTCTGAAAGATAAAAACCTTAGGAACTTATGCTGTACACTCTCTAGTCTGTTCACATAGCATCTATATTGTGGATTTCATATGGATGTTGCAAAATTAAGCCTACTGAATACAAAAGAGTAATAAAGACTCAATAATGTTTCTTTTTTTTTGAACACCCTTCCATGTCTGAGATTAAACCCGAGCATTTTATTGGATGACTCAATAACACTATTTATGTGCACTTCAAAAGTTAACTTCGAATCTAGAAATACCCCTAGATCTCTTATGGTATCTACTTGTTTTATAATCACTTGATTAAAAGTATAATTGAATTGTACGGTGTTAACATTCTTAGTGAAGGATATTTTGAAGCACTTTCCAAAATTTAGGAATAGAAAATTTTGACAGCAGTATCTATAAAGTCTTTCCAAATCCTCTTGAAGTTTCATGCAGTCTTCGAAACTCCTTATCCTCAAAAATACTTTGAGATCATCAGCGTATACCAAGAACTTAGCGTAACGGAAGCAGCAAGAATATTGTTCAAATAAATTATAAAGAGAAGGGGCCCCAGATGAGATCCCTGAGGAACGCCTGATTCATTCGTAAAAATACTTGACTTTTGTCCATTCACGCACACAAATTGGGATCTATTCAAAATATATGACTGTATCCACCTCAGCAAGCTTCCGCATAAGCCAACTTCCGCAAGTCGTCGTAGTAAAACAACATGAAGGCCTTCTGAAAATCTGTATAAACAGCGTCTACCTGAGAATGACTTTCAAAGCCATCATGGAGATTTTCTAGGAAATTCAGTAAATTTGTTTCCAGATTACGTCCTTTGATGAACCCATGCTGATTTTCAATTATGATGTGTTTTACATGATTAGAAACGATATCATATACCAATGACTCAAATAGTTTAGGTATTGTTGAGAGTTTGGATATTGGACGATAGTTCTGGATAATATTTTTACTGCCAACTTTTTGAATAGGAACTACCTTCGAAAGTTTCCATCTATGGGGGAATACTCCCGAATGTAGAGACAAATTGAAAATTAATGTAAGTGGCTTAGCTATGTATTTGCTACAGTTTTTCAAAAATAATGGTGGAATGTTATCTGGACTTATTTTTAACGCTTCTCAAAGCTTCGACTATAGGTACCTATTATTATCGCAATTTTTCTCCATGTCTAATAGTTTCAGTAGATATACTAGGCCGGTTCTACCCCACTTTTGCTCATTTTTACATGTAAATTCCCATAAGGGAATCTAAGGTCCAAAATAGCGAAAATGGTTCCCTTTTGTATTGGGGTCAATGACCTCCAGGTCGACGGAGACTCGATCAATGTCGTTCGCGCGGGGGGTCAATGACCTTCAGTTCAACAGAGACTCGATCGAAATGCTCTTCGTTAACGAACCCGTTGGACCCGTTGAAGAACCCGGTAGACCCGTTAACGCATCCAGCAGGTTCGTTAACGCGTTCGTTAACGAGTCCAACGGGTTCGTTAAAGGGTCTAACGGGTTCGTTAACGGTTCTAACGGGTTCGTTAACTGGTCCAACGGGTTCGTTAACGGGTCCAACGGGTTCGTTAACGGGTCTAACGGGTTCGTTAACGGTTCTAACGGGTTCGTTAACTGGTCCAACGGGTTCGTTAACGGGTCCAACGGATTCGTTAACGGGTCTAACGGGTTCGTCAACGGTTCTAACGGGTTCGTTAACTGGTCCAACGGGTTCGTTAACGGGTCCAACGGGTTCGTTAACGGGTCTAACGGGTTCTTCAACGGGTTCGTTAACGAAGAGCATTTCGATCGAGTCTCTGTCGACCTGAAGGTCATTGACCTCACGCGCGAACGACATTGATCGAGTCTCCGTCGACCTGGAGGTCATTGACCCCAATACAAAAGGGAACCATTTTCGCTATTTTGGACCTTAGATTTCCTTATGGGAATTTACATGTAAAAATGAGCAAAAGTGGGGTAAAACCGGCCTAGTATATCTACTAGTTTCTGTTACAAATTTGATGTCTCATCAGATAAAAGTTGAATTTATGTTTTATATAAGTACCTAGTTATCACTTCACCAAACGCGTGTTCAGAGCCACCTCTTTCAATGCAATGCAAACTCGAAATGCAATTATCTAACTCTATCTTTTATCAACAATTTGGACGAAGATGAAATATTCAGAAATTAGTTCAAATTCAGAGATTTCCAGTCTGGTTTCCAGTTATTATCCAGTTTTGAATTGATAATGCTGATACTTGAGATAAATTACTCAAATTATCAAAATAATTGTTAATAAAAATTTTACAAGTTTATTTGATAACATACACACGACGCACGTTTCAGTGAAACTTCACTTTCTTCAGATGCAAAACGAATATATTTCTCCAATATATCCAATACAGGAAATAGATAAATAACAAATTGTGTAGAAACGGGTAATATGAAGATGGTTAAAAGTAATTAGTAGGAGATGAAAATTCCATTTTAAAATGCTAGTCAGGTAAGTAGTAATTTTGGAAAGATTAAGGAGTTATCAATTTGGCTATTCAATAGGAGATCTGAATGTTTGTATTTATTGATCTGTAATGATACTAGATAATTTAGTTTTATTCTCTTACTTTCAGCATTTAAAATTTCAAATTCAAAATTGGATGTGTAATATTCTTGGATTTAAAAGTTTGCATAATGTGAATACGACTTTTGATTAAGAAAACTACGTTTGTGTTCTGAAATTCCGATCTAAGAGCTTCTGAAAATTCTACCAATATAAACCGTATCACAAATACCACAATTAATTTTATAAACTCCTGATTCATTGTTTTATTGAACTTTTGTAGCATCATTTTTCATATCGGAGAAAAACATTCATTTTGCATTAGGCATCTGAAGAAGGTGAAGTTTCACCGAAACGCCGGTCATGCATATTTTATCTAATAAACCTGTAAATTGCTTTTACTAACCATTTGTTTAATATACAGTGTCCGCCAAAATGTTTGAACCATATGGAAAACTTTTTAACTAATGGTTAAAAAATTTCAAAATATCGAAAAATGTTGTTTGAAATTAAAAGAGCCTGGCTTTATTCTATAATCTTTCCATCAGGTACTGTTTTTTTGACTCATCTTCAAGATTTTTTAAAATAAGTTAATTACTACGTTTTATGTTTGATGAAATTTTTTAAGAAACCGTTAGTTAAGAAGTTTTTCATATGGTGCCAACATTTTGGCAGACACTGTATAAACTATTCACCTTCAAATTGAACAAAATTAATGTCTGGGTAGAGATTCAAAAGAACGAAAAATGTGGTGGTTTCTTATTTGATTTGCCGTAAATCTCCGAAGTCATTTGAAGAGTACACGGGAATAATGATCAGAGTCACAAAACATACAATTCCCAGGATTTCAAATTTAAGATTCACAGACTCAAAACTTACATTTAAATTACGCTTAAAGTGTGGTTTTATACATTCATGTGTTATGTATTTGACTATAATGTTGTTAAGCAAAAACTGAGTTGATATGATTTGTAGTATTTCCAAAATAAAATAATTCTTCATATTGTGCCGAAACATTGTATGGAAAAATGATCAGAGTCCTGTACTCTCTGTTCATTATTGAATGGAATAGCAAACACCAAAATAATGTTTAAATGATTCTATTTTATTATTTATATTTTGGTTGATATTTTCAGAAAGAAAAAAATGATTAGGTAGCAATTGCACTAATTGGGATCTTTTCTTCATAACTTTCCATCTCGTCAGAATTATTGTTTGAAAACAATAGGAGTTTTGAATAAAACTCTTGTGCAGGTGGTTCGCAAAATCGTTTGAGGTGTTGCAAATCTGCAATTTTTTCGGGTTTTAGATCAAATGGTCCAGCATAAAGTGCTTTCAGTATAGTTTCTGATGGTATCTGTTTCTTCTTTGATTTTGATGTGTTTCTCGAAGTCATTTTTAGACTGGTTATTTGAAACATGCCATTGTAAGTTTCTTGGTGAGCAGCATTTGTGGTTTATCCTTGGTCACTTCCAAAGACAAAGCAGGTCGGGTTCCAATCGCACAAGTTTTCTTATACAGAGGTTGAAGAAACTTACTCCAGTTTTTAAACATTTCTTGCTGACAGTCGATTACACTAAATGGACTGGGTTTGACTCGACTGTTCCTTATAACAGCTCTCCAATCTTCCGGTATCTCAGCATGTACATCTAAAGCATCTGAATAGGTGGTTGGACTCTGATCATTTTTGTGAAGTTGCGCGTGGACTATGATCGTTTTTGCGTAAACCAGTGAATTTTGAAACGTTTATAACTTGGACTCTGAGTATTATTTTGTAAATCGGTAACGACCAAACGAAAGCTCTTGTAAAACTTTACCAGATGGCACTAACAGTTTAGTTTCGACCAAAATTGGACCCTGATCATTATTCCCGTGTACTCTTCATTTATATCGTTGTTATTAATTACTACTTTCTTTACTTCCAAATACGTATATAATTTGGTATTGCAAGATGTAGGTACCTAATTTACCTATCATTGATAAAGTTCACTAAATTGGAATACTTTAATTATTTCAACCTGTTTTTTTCGCAAACACTTTGCCATTTAAAATTGCACCAGATCAAAGGTTCAGCGGTCCTCAATCTGATTATCTGCGAACCGAAATTTTGGAAAATTTACTCCTAGTGAAACAGAAAAACGAACCTTCAAAACGTCCAAAGATTAGATGAAACTTGACCATCGGTCATTTCACTTCTGTTTATCGGTTACTGACCCATAAATCCACCGTTACTCGACGAAAATTGAATTCTGAGTTTACTAAAACGCAAGGTCGTCACTAACGCCTCGTGACAAATGACGAAGTGTGAAAAAATAAGGCAATACCCGTGAAGAGCAAACCGGCTCGCACTTTCTCGCTTCCAAGGCTATCTGCGATCTGCGCTACAGTGCGATCGGGAAAGGTCGTGTTACAAAATTCCAGATGAAAGTTCTTGGGTGTTACGTAATGAATACGTAATAGTTTCAACGAAATTTGCGGCGCCAACTCGTCAATTATGTATGAGACAAGACGATTATCCCAATCACATGCGATCATTGCATATACAGTGTTTTCATGATGAAAGGAACAAATTCATTAAAAAATTAGGTTTCTATTTCATGTTAAAATCCTCGGACAGGTCGATTAGTATTTTTATTTGGGCAATTTTCGCAATAAAAATTTTGTATACAGGGTGTCTCATTCAAGAGCTATGGCTTTGTCATTAGTTTTTTTAAAGGTAATACCCTGTATATTATTTCACTTTACAATTCTACGATAAATTCTTATCACTTTTTGTGAACATACCATATGCCTCAACTTGGATGGAATTCCCAGATTATAACGGAGATAGTGGAGCACCTGGAGATTTAAAAATGTGGATTGAAAAGTACAAAAAAAAAATTTAGGTAAACATTGTCATTAAATCTGAAGAATGAAATTTCACATGTACCATCTGAATTCATTCACTGTGCTGCTGTATAGTCCGCAGTTTTCACGTTTTTAACGCTCCAGGCACTACACTACTTCATTGTTTAAGAAAATGCAATTACTTGAGAGAGAACGTATTGAAAGTACTTATGATGATTGGTTTTGGAGATAGGGGGCGTTCACAAGAAGAAGTCTGCAATCTATTCAATGAAAATCATCCTGATCGTCCGCCAATTACTAGATCGACAGTCAGCAAAAATTGAATCAAAAATTCAGGAGATACGGCCACGTTAGAGATTTACCTAAAGGAAGACCACCGAGAGTATCTGAAGAAACAGTGCTGAACGTTCTACTAGAAACCCAAGATAACCCTCATACATCCATTACTACAATTTCCAATAATTTTAATTTATCAGTAGGGTCCGTGCATAAAATACTTAAGGTAAATAAGTATCATCCCTATAAAATTAAGCTGGTACATGAATTATTAGAAGACGATTTTGACCGCAGAGTACAGTTTTTGTGACAGATTCTTGAAATTCATAATCAACATCTAAATTTCATTACAAACACAATTTTTCTGAATGAAGCCACCTTTACTTATAAATGGCCACGTCAACAGACAAAAACTGTAGGTATTGGCGACCGAGAATCCTCATTGGATTGCAAGAATGCCACACACAGCGGCCTCAAAAAAATTAATAACATGGGCAGCGATTGTTCGAAAATCGTTATAGTTGGTCCCTATTTTTTTGAAAGGAACACTAAACGGAGAGGACTACTTGAACTTTCTCCAGTTCGAACTCATTCCGGCTTTAGCTGCTTTGTTTCCTAAACCCACAAGATCCTGACATACCTAATAACGAGATATGGTTTCAACAAGATGGGGCACCTCCTCACTATTCAATCGCTGTTCGACAATTTCTTGATGCAACTTTTCCCAACAGATGGATAGGACGGAGAGGTCCGATTGAGTGGCCGCCAAATCACCGGACATAACCCCATTGGATTTTTTCTTATGGGGTTATTTGAAGTCTAAAGTTTATTTGAATAGACCAAATAATATTGATGATCTAAAAGAGAGAATCAGGCAGGAAATAAGACTTATCAGTCCAGAAGTAATTGAAAATGTGCAACGGGGAAACATTGAATCGACTTCAAAAAATGTCTCGAAGTAAAACGGACAACAGATTGAACATATGTAAAAATTAAAATTAGTAATTACATTTGTGTGTTTTCATATCGTACCTCTCATTACCCACTATCTCCGTTTCTGGCAATCCATCGAGTTGAGGCATATGGTATGTTCACAAAAAAGTGATAAGAATTTATCGTAGAATTGTAAAGTGAAATAATATTACAGGGTATTACCTTTAAAAAAACTAATGACAAAGCCATAGCTCTTGAATGAGACACCCTGTATACAAAATTTTTATTGCGAAAAATGCCCAAATAAAAATACTAATCGACCTGTCCGAGGGATTTTAACATGAAATAGAAACTAAATTTTTTAATGAATTTGTTCCTTTCATCATGAAAGCACTGGTATATATACTATATAGATATATATATATATATATATAATATATATATATATATATATATATATATATATATATAAATATATATATATATATATTCTGGGTGTAAATGAGTCATTGGTCATATAATTTTTAAACGGGTTCTTCGATTTTATTGAAATTTGTGTGGTTCATCTTGAACATAATTTCAATATTTTTCACATACGAAATCAATATAGCTGACTTCTGGTTTCGTAAACAAGGTCGTACTCAGGAGCAAAGGGTATTAATAAAAATAAGATTATTAATAATTACTTCGTTATTTAGGAATTTAGAAAACTAATGTGTGAATCATTTTGTAAAAATATATAGGGTGTTCCATTTAAATTTTTAATTTTTATATCCTTCTACAGTGAAACCGTATGACATATTGATTTCGTATGTCAAAAAATTCAAAATTATGTCCGAGATAAACCAACCAAATTTCAACAGTAAAATCTAAGAACCAAGTAAAAAGTTATAGGGATGGCCCATATATATATATATATATATATATATATATATATATATATATATATATATATATATATATATATATATATATATATATATATATAGGAGCATCTGAGAAATAGCGTAGCTACTCATGATGAATGGGAGGCGCTTATTATTTCCTTTTTCTTACAAATTGTCCACATTTTACTCTTGAGAATGACAACATTATATATACATATATTTATATATACCTATATATATATATATATATATATATATATATATATATATATATATATATATATATATATATATATATATATATATATATATCTATATATGTATATATAAATATATGTATATATAATATTGTCATTCTCAAGAGTAAAATGTGGATTGAATGGCCAGCTAGATCGCCATTTAGATTTTTTTTTGTGGGACCATTTGAAGTCCAAGGGTTATGCTACACTATCTGCATCCTTTCAACATTAATCAAGATTTTGAGACTCGATTTTACTATTGTATGGTATGAAAGAAATTTTGTGAAAATCATTCGTTAAATTGAGTCATTTTCTCATTAGCACTTTTGTTTTCTCGCACAGCAACCACAAAATATATCTCAAAAAATAATCTTTTAAATTCGAAAAAAATGCGTGATGGATAGATAATTGATAGATCTTAAGATTTATGTGATAGTCGAACCCTTTTACCATTTTAATTTTGAGGAAGGGTTGCTCTGGGTTCTATCTAAACTTTATCTGTTTCAGCATATTTTTCAAATTTGGATGAACCGTAAATTCCAAGGGAAGTCAGTTTTAGTTATGGACATCGGTATATGTCTATATATATATATATATATATATATATATATATATATATATATATATATATATATATATATATATATATATATATATATATATATATATATATATATATATATATATATATATATATATATATATATATATATATATATATATAATATATATATATATATATATTATATTAATATATAATATATATATATAATATATATATATATATTATATATATATATATATATATATATATATAATATATATATATATATATATATATATATATATATATATATATATATTATATATATATATATATATATATATATATATATATATATATATATATATATATATATATATATATATATATATATATATATATATATATATATATATATATATATATATATATATATATATATATATATATATATATTGAGTCATTAATTCATTTAATGAAAGAGATTTATAAAAATCAATCTTATCGCCTACTGCTTGTTGAGAAACCTCGCAAGTGCAGAACACGTGGCATTATATTTCAGAATAAAAATGTGAATACCCTTTATTATTCTCGTTTTGACAAAAAACATCCAATTTATTTTTTGTTTTTGTTTGTTTTATTGAATTTACCCGCATCAACCATAGGGGGTTATTAGGGGTGGTATAATCAGAAATACCAAATTTATTTTATTTTGGCAGAGACAGTGATATTGAGCTGAATTATTTTAGTCAACCGCAATACAATAATAATAAGGACAAATATTAAATTGTCAGGGTGCATAGTAACAATCTCTATTATTGAAATGGCCATTCTGTAATACTGTTAAAAAATAATTTTCGTAAATTTATAAAATGTAGTTTTGATTATTGATGAAGAAAGTGTTTTTGGTGGATCATCTAATATTCCTGCAGATGTGATGAAGTCAAAAGAAAAAGTTAGGTTAGAAGTTCTACCAGTAAAGTCCAGAAAATGATGCATATGATAGTTGATGTTCCCACAGAAAAAAATTTTCTATTGCAAAATCAGCTCTAGCCGTAGAGCACATACATATAAGTTGGTGATTATCCCAAAGTAGAGGCATTTTTTAAAAGAAAATGTACCGGCTATAATCCGAAAAAGGCAAACTCTTTTACGGAGAAAAGTTATCTAAATTTTTGCTTGATGCACAGGATGAAAAATTTTTATTGTTAAAAGTAGTAATTATTATGGAATTGTTGGGCAGCTGTCGCCGGGATGAACTTTCTTAAATGTCAATACAAGATATTGAGGACAACGATTCTAATATAATTGTTAAAATCATGATTCAAAAACGAAAGTACAAAGAGCATTCGTATCAAATTTTATCCAGCTGAAATTTGTCATAAGTGAATGTCACTGCTTCCTAACCCTATTTTTTTCAGAATAGCAATAAAAAATTTATAGGTTAAGAAGTCAGAATAAATGCTTTTGCAGAATTTCGAGTCTAATTATCTTAGATTACTCAAAATACTGATAAATATATTGCCCATAGGTCCTCCGTGTCACTTTTAGATGGCTCATGGGCAGGTATTTTGAGACTTAAATATCCTGGTGGATGGCGATCGTCGACCGTTGCAAAAGGCTTTGTGGCGTACGTAGAGGAAAATATGAAAATTGGAAACGGTATTTTTTGTGGTGGTATCAAGAAAAGTGAGAATGTCGAAGTTGGTAACAATAATACTTTCAACATTAAATAAGAAGAGCCATTTGATATCGTATAACCAAAATCATCGTTTGTAATTAACTTAAAGAATAACAGCAATTGTAGTATTAACATAAATCTTATACAAAATACGTATGGATGGAATATGCTTTAATATGTTTAACAAAAAACATTTTAAATGAAAATGAAGGATATTGTGCACAATCTGTATTTATAAACAACGTAAGTTTGAATTTCTTAAACGCCGTGCAAGAAAAAATTGCACTTTGTTCAAAAGTAGCCTACTAATTTCAAGTTAATCGAAAGAAATGATTTGTTCCTCTCAAATAAATATTTTTTGATACTTTGTTGTTATTGGAGGTTGCTAAAGATGATCTTTAGCACATTCGACAAGAATGTATTCGGAACAAATATATTTCTTGAAAAATATATCAGAATTTGAAGGACTGAATCTATTCTCGAATTTTGGGTACCAATGCACACCACGCGTTTCTACATGAAATATGCAACGAAGAGAGAATGGTACCACCGGAATATAAACTAGGTACAATAAACAGGTGTGCGTGTAGTGGACCACCCAATTAGAAATCAACAATGTGAACATTATTGAAAATTATTGCTCCTCTTTTATTAAAGCAGGTACATAGTGAAACCTCTGAGCATATAAATTTTATTGTACGCTCGTTTTCCATAATTTTCTATTATTATGACACTCATAAGAATACGTACATTTGAACTTTAGTTATGATTCTCGTGTTCGAAGAATTGTTCTGAATTATTCCTTTCGCTTAGCAGTATATATAAAAAAAAACCGTCGAATGATTTGAATAAAATTTTATCAGAATAATATATAAAATAATATTAAGTTTATGTGACCTGCTTTCATACGGGTTAGATTTTCGTTGTTTTTCACTCGTGTTGAAAATATGAAAAATAGTATACTTTTAATTCGTTATTTTGAAGAATGTAATAGCAATCAAGAGAACATAGTAAAACAAATTTCTTTAATCGGTTCAACTAATATTGATGAATTTATCGTACTTGTTACTATATCTCATTATTTTTGTTAACTACATCAGCTTCTTAAAACGATGATGTTTTTATTTCGAGTTAGTTAATAATGCTAATGTTTTGAACTAAAATAGAAGATGCATGATATTAAAATTATTATCAAAATTATATTTTTTGTGGGTACCTACAAAATTAATTTCGATATACCGATATCAAGCTATAGTTCCCCAAAAAAATCCAATAAATTAACTATTGTTGCCAAAGTTTTACGATTGTACTCATATATAATGGTATAATTCTACAGTAGAGATGTTCATATGCAATCATAATTATCTAGGACCTAACCTAAGATATTAATGGAAGTCAAACCAAACTCTACGAGGAACTGTATTGTTGAACAAGGCACTATTACTAATTTCTGAATGACCCTTGAGGACATGCCATGACTTTTGGAATATTTTTATTTGTAAAAATTCTAAAATAATTTTATATCCTCGCAATTATTAATAAGCACATGAGTGCTTAATATTAATTAAATGATTTACTTATCGATTCGTTTTTATTATGAAAATACTCTTGTACTCTGAAATACAAGCAGTAGAAAATTTCTGAAAGTTCTACCAAGTATAAATAATTTTTCGCACATATATATTTTGATTTTATAGATTCTTGTTTCATTATTATAAGATCTCAAGTAGTATATATATATATATATATATATATATATATATATATATATATAATATATATATATATATATATATATATATATATATATATATATATATATATATATATATATATATATATATATATATATATATTTATATATATATATATATATATATATATATATATATATATATTTATATATATATATATATATATATTTATATATATATATATAAATATATATATATATATATATATATATATATATATACATATATACCGGGTGTAAATGGGTGATGGGCCACCCCTATAACTTTTTAATGGATTCTTTAATTTTATTCTAATTTGGGAGGTTCATCTCTGACATAATTTTCAGTTTTTTCACATACAAAATCAATATGGCTGACTTCCGGTTTCACAGAAAACGATATAAAAATTAAAAATTCAAATAGAACACACTATATATTTTTACATATTTTAATTCTGAAGCTTCAAATACATACATTCCATCTGTCAAATGTCAATTCTAGCGCCGTTTTAATTTTGTTTTTCATATTGTTTTTTTTTTATCGTAGATGGCTGCGACATCGTCTTAATCATAGATAATTGATTTAAAATATTGCTCAAAGTAATAATTTTTCAAAAAATTCATTTTCGTGAAGTTTGTTAACGATAAAATTCTTTTTCGAACCAAATCTCATTTTTTTTTAATAGAAACATACATGGGCCACCCTGTATATCAAAAAGCTCCTTCAAATTCCTTCAAAACGATTCACACATCAGTTTTCTCAATTCCTAAATAACGAAGTAATTATTAGAAATCTTATTCTTATTAGTTCCCTTTGCTCCTGAGACCGACTCTGTTTACGAAATATGAAAAAAAAATTTGACAGATGGAATGTATGTATTTGAAGCCTCAGAATTAAAATATGTAAAAATATACAGGGTGGTTCATTTGACTTTTTAATTTTTATATCGTTTTCTGTGAAACCGGAAGTCAGCCATATTGATTTTGTATGTGAGAAAACTCAAAATTATGTCTGAGATAAACCACCCAAATTTCAATAAAATCAAAGAATCCATTAAAATGTTATATGGCCCATCACCCATTTACACCCGGTATATATGTATATATATATATATATATATATATATATATATATATATATATATATATATATATATATATATATATATATATATATATATATATATATATATATATATATATATATATATATATATATATATATATATATATATATTCCGATTTTTCAGTCACATATTGAAAGAATAGGTATAAAATTGGTTAATAATTTGATTGATATACAATATAAATAATTGACATAATTCTTATGTCAATATTTTATTTTGTTATTATTATATACCTATTCGATTATAAAATATTGAAAGAATACATTAAATACTAAATAATATAAAACAATTGAATCAACCACACGAAATTACAGATTATGATGTAATTTAAAATTACAATAAATCTGCGATTTTACAATTTATAGTGAAATTTTGTGCATGAATGTGAATCAATAAGTATAACCACTTTGTATTATCGTGCGTACGTATTACTTACATTTATGCCAAGACAATTATCCCCAGTGTAGTAAAACTGAATGTTCCCACAATTATACTGCCTTTTGTTTCTACGCAATTGTTACTTATAACACGCCCCAGCGAAATGTTCAACGTGTGTAACAATAGGTCGATTGTCTCAGTAATGCCTAGGTTTCTAAGGACAATTCTCGAAATTACACTAATTGAATCAATATGAAATCTCTTGGATTCGGAAAGGTAGGTATATTTACATGCGCATTAGGTGCTTGATTTATCAGCGTCCACATTATTCCAATATTCTGGTATTTTGGTACATTTTCTTATTAAAATTTTTTGTAGTAGGCTAAATATTCCTATGACTGGCTATTCTGAATACTGAGAGAGCTCTGAGATAATCTTGGAGTGTCCAAACGAATTTCCTTTTTCCGTGGATTAGTTTAGAAAGATTTTTCTGTATCAAATAATAATAATATTGT
Organism: Cynegetis impunctata; assembly: GCA_030704885.1. Taxonomy (NCBI): domain Eukaryota; kingdom Metazoa; phylum Arthropoda; class Insecta; order Coleoptera; family Coccinellidae; genus Cynegetis; species Cynegetis impunctata. The sequence goes on from JARQZK010000134.1 coordinate 121,145, forward strand.
AGTATTCACGAAATAATATCGAAATATATATATATATATATATATATATATATATATATATATATATATATATATATATATATATATATATATATATATATATATAATTATTTATTCGAATTGTTGTTGCCTGTGATCTATTTTTAATCTATTGATTATTATTAGCAATAACAGGCTGGTTGAATCTTAAAAAACTCGATTTTATTAAAAAGTTGACGTTTCACTATGACATTTATTGATTTGAAAAAATTTGAATAGACAGTCTACTTTGACTTATTAAAATTTTTTTTCCGATGTGGCTGTTCTTTGTTATTTATTACGTGCCATTCAGTCTAATATTAACATTCAAAATTGTTATCATTAGAAGGCAAGGGAAACTACAGAAACCTTTACCCACGTAATGTTCGAAAATAATAATAATAGGGTACTATTTATCTAACAATGAAGAAATTAGTCGCGGGAAAATATTAAAAAAGTAGAGAGAGAGAAAAAGTAAGCAGCCGTTGACACGTGTTTCGGACTCTTTGGTCCTCATCAGAACGGCGTAGCCAAGTATTGGATTGAAAATTTGGAGATGAAAATAGTATAACAAACAAAATCCTCTGCTATGGAAGACAATCACACATTTGTGGTTTATTGTTTGAACTCTCCGGTTTGGGAGATTTGGTCAAACTTTGCCACGGAGGCGATTAATTCCATCCGCGAGATCTCCCAAACCGGAGAGTTCAAACAATAAACCACAAATGTGTGATTGTCTTCCATAGCAGAGGATTTTGTTTGTTATACTATTTTCATCTCCAAATTTTCAATCCAATACTTGGCTACGCCGTTCTTATGATGTCCAAAGAGTCCGAAACACGTGTCAACGGCTGCTTCCATATAAGCGTTCGTATAACCGATAATTCTGCTCTACTTTTTTGATATTTTCCCGGCGACTAATTTCTTTATTGTTAGATAAATAGTTACCCTATTATTATTATTTTCGAACATTACGTGGGGTAAAGGTTTCTGTAGTTTCCCTTGTCTTCTAATGATAACAATTTTGAATGTTAATATTAGACTGAATAGCACGTAACAAATAACAAAGAACAGCCACATCGGAAATAAAATTTTAATAAGTCAAAGTAGACTGTCTATTTCAATTTTTTTTCAAATCAAATAAATGTCGTAGTGAAACGTCAACTTTTTAATAAAATCGAGTTTTTTTAAGATTCAACCAGCCTGTTATTGCTAATAATTATCAAGAGATTAGAAATAGTTCACAGGCAACAACAATTCGAGTAAATAATATATATATATATATATATATATATATATATATATATATATATATATATATATATATATATATATATATATATATATATATATATATATATATATATATGTTTTTCTGTCCCGATATACTGATTACTTATTTTATTTGCAATGATTGGATTGGATCATCATTGAACACAGTAGAGACAATGGAATCATCTATTACCATTCATTTCATTTTGTTCATTGAAACTTTCTTTTTGCATTTGTCAGCATTCAAGTTTACAATATTTGGTTTATTTTTTATGAAGTCTTCAGTACAATTTTAACTTGGTTTATCTTCAGTAGATTTACATTTGATACAAATTGCTCTTACTACCAACAAATGGAATTTTTGTCTGGACTAGGGATGAAACGATACGAGTAAATACAAGTACATACTCGATACTTTCCTCCGATACTGAGTACTTTCAGTATCGATACTTTGAAATTAAGTATCGAGTAGGTATCGGTCAAAAGTACTCATATAAGTATCCTATTGTCTCTATTTCATTTTAACATTGATAAAAAATTTCATATGTTAAATGTTAAGTTACAGTACTTCCTACGACATATTGTATATACCGTGAACTACGTGCAACGTGCAATTGACTACATAATCATTAGAAGAAGAAGATCTGCGCTATGCTCTATGGTGTTCCGTTGTTATAAGTAGACAACCAACTAGGGAATCATTCTCTCACTTGCTTGCATGTTCTGTACTTTAAACAGCATTATATAAACAAGCTCGAGTATATTTAAACGTGGTAGGTACCTCGGTACCTTGCGAAAGGTTGTTTTCGAAAGCTGGCGCAACAGTCACTGCTTCCAAAAATCGCTTAACAGGCAAAAATTTGGAAAAATTGTTATTTCTGGGAAGCAGTACTGAAACAGACTTTTTTTCGTAACATTAAATTTTTTATTATTATTATTCTTTACTCATTTTAATTTTGATTTTTTATAAGAATTTAATTGTGATATACCTATATATTTATATATATATATATATATATATATATATATATATATATATATATATATATATATATATATATATATATATATATATATATATATATATATATATATATATATATATATATATATAAATATATATATATATATATATATATATATATATATATATATATATATATATGTATATATGTATATATATATATATATATAATTTATATGAATAAACTATTATTATTATAATTTTGTAATTTTCAATGAAGACTACTAATACTTTTTACGGTTTTTACTTTAAATTTTCCAAAAATGATTCGATACGAGTAAGTATCGATACTTTTCAATCGATACTGAGTAAGTATCGATACTTGACGACCGATACAGTATCGAGTAAAAGTATCGATACCTCAATGGTATCGTTTCATCCCTAGTCTGGACTGGATTGTCAATCTCACTAACACGACCATACCTAACAGAGGTTGCAGTTTTTGGTATAGACCTAACACTAAGAAACTAAATAAAAAAAATAAAATTTGCAATATTATAACTAACTACAGAAACAGCCAAAACCAGAAACATTTAATATACAAATATACCATAATTCTCTTTTCACACAAAATCTACTAAAGCTTCATAAAAAAACAAATGTAAAAAGACTTTTTTAATGGACAAAATTGAATAAATTCTGATAGATAATTAAATTGTCTTTAGTATATCGATGATCGAGTTATTTGCAAATAATATATATATATATATATATATATATATATATATATATATATATATATATATATATATATATATATATATATATATATATATATATAAATATATATATATATATATATATATATATATATATATATATATATATATATATATATATATATATATATATATATTATATATGTATATATATATATATATATATATATATATATATATATATATAATATATATATATATATATATATATATATATAAATATATGTTTTTGTTGATTATTCAAATTTATACATAACTATATATTTTTTCTCTAATAATCGCTGATTTGATAAAGAATTTCACGAGCTTAATAAAATATTAGTTAATTCATTCTCTTAGATAGAATATAAAATCAGAATTAAAGATGACTAGGTCATGTGACACGTTTAGAAAAATAGGTAATTTGAATAATAGTTGTTTTATATTTCAGTTCAGATCCAAAGTGTATTTTCCAGCCCTCTCTAGATGTCAGCGAAATTTGTTTTTATTTATTTACTTCAAATAATATTTTACAAATTTCAATTACGATTACCAAAATTTGAAAAATTGGAAAAATGTTCCACAGACACCAATTTTAGATGTTAAAATCAGGGGCGTCCTAATTAAGTACCTACCTTGATGTTTTTTCTCCTATCTAGCGACATTTCTAGCAAATAAAAAAGACGAACGTATAGTCGAAGATGAACGTTTTTATCTTCTTCAGTTATTCTAGATGCACTTACACTTTTCACAAACTTGAAGAATGAACTGAAAAGAAACACAATATTAAATTCGCCTAAAGTACGATATAAGGTCTAATTTAGTTTTAATCGGACATCCTGAAATGTCGATGCTAAAATTTTTTGTATTTCTTTACCTTGCATGTAGAATAACATAAACCGTATGACAAAAAGTGTTTTTTGGTTGATTGTTTATCACCGACTGGCCTGCAAACCGGGCACTCTTGGTCGGGTTCCGTGTACATCGAAGTGGGGATTTCTGAAGATAGGTTTTAAAGAAATGATCGCACTTTCTGAACTTGAGCGGATTGCGAAAGCTGTAACTCGTGGTCAATGGATTGTTTGTCTTAAGAGTGGCGGCATAATGTAAATAAACTATCCTATAATTTCTAAGTAATTTGGAATAATGTAGACCAAAATAGTGCCAAAAACTGAACCGATTCCGTCAAAAAGCTTTTTTATTCAACTTTTTTCAATAGATTAATAGTATATTATTCAACGAGCACAAAATGATTGCTAAAATTGTAATTTTGTGCGAGTAGAATACTATACTTTGTCCACGACTTCTTCGAAAAAATTAGTAATAATCTGCATTTTCAACAATAAAAATAGTTATCAAAAGCGTTGACATAACATTTTCTGTGTTCACTGAAAACTGCATACTCACTTAAACGTCAACTATTTCACTTGACATCGATTCCATTCCTTTCTTTCACTCTGATAAAAATGAAATAGATAATTTATTAGAGTAAATATTCAATAAGTTGGGCATTATATTAAATATTAGTTTAATAATTTGCCTCAAAGTTATCTTAGTTACATAAAACCTATAAAAATCTAATAACAATACTTTCCTAACAATGTGAATGATAGTCTCAAGTTTGGACATACGTTTTGAGTGTGACGTCATGCAGTGTATAATAAACCATTATACACACTAGTGAATAATAGATATAATTGTACTTCAGAAAACACACGTATAATGAATGATTTATAGTACAGTCGTGGACAAAAAATATATAAACGAACGTCATTCGATTCGGAATAGCAAGTAGATGTTTATAAAAAAAAAGAGTTCCACCCGCGAAAATTGTGAAAGTTATAAACAATTTACTGAAAGAAAGAAAGAAGAGGAGTTTGGTTCTTCGCAAATATCTCAAGAAGTAATCAAGATTTTTGATATCTGAAAAGAGATTCGAAAAGAGGAGAAAATTTCAACTTCCGGAACTTCAGGATAAATATTTATAATTTTCCCTGAGGAGTGAAAAATACGGCTGAAAACGGGTAATCCGCACAAGTAACGCACATTTGGGACATTTTCACCATAAAAATTATTTAACTATATTAAATATGAAAATTGAGAAATGTAAAAGATTAGGCACTTACTAGGCACTCACTGGATAGGGAATGAACAATTATCCGGCGGCAAAAAAATATTATCGGAATTTTTCAATTAGTTATACATTAGTTAGTTAATAATTTTTTGTTGCTTGAACATGAACATTGCTAGCATGATAACTGTTAAACTATACATCATTGATTTTTTCTTTCTCGAAGCTATTTTTGAAAGGCTTCGGAATAAATCACCATTGAAAAACTAAAACAATTTAAACCTTGTATTAACAAGTAATTGCAAATTGAAAAAATTTTTAAATAATTTAAGTGATTTTCGTTTTTCATTATGAAAAGCTGCATGGAAATAGTTTTTGAATTTTCATCTCCTACTGTTTGAAAATCTATAAATAAATGCGTTGTTTATAGAGAAAAGAATATTTTTTAATGATTAATTTAAGTTTTCAATTTTGAAATTTCGTAAATTGTTGATAAAAAAAAAACGACAAAAATCTCAGATCTAGAGTTAAACAGTTATCACACTTGCGAAGTTCATGTTCGAGCAAGAAAAAATTATTAATCAACTAATGCATAACAAATTGAAAAATGTCGATAAAATTATTATACCGCCGTATTATTGTTCAATCCAGTGAGTGCCTGAATTTTTTTATTTCTCAATTTTCATATTTAATATGCATATTGCAAGTTTCCTTAATGGGCGTGACTTCCGACAGACAGATTACTCGTTTTCAGCTGTATTTTCACCCCTCTGGGAAAAAAATAGTCCTACAGTTTCTGGAAGGTATTTGAAGATGTGCACACATCGACTCATCCCCATTGAGGTGGATGGCTGAAATTTCTCACATTGTGTTGTATGTACTGTACCAAGTGGTTTGAATTATATTTTGAAAAATCACTCTTAGATAGCAGACCGAATTAAAAAGTATAAAATAATACCTATATTATATAAAAAAACCTTGCATCAAAAAGTGCATCGTGGTTGAGGAAAAAAGTTGAAACCAACGAAGGAACGTACCTCAACATCAACTCAATATACGTACCGAATTTCGAACCCCTATTGTAAAAAAAACATTTCGCGAAGTGCATCGTGTACTTATATCGAAGCAGGTCAAGATGCGATATGAACGGAATAGTCCTCACGCGGGGCAGCACGACTTATGAAAATAGTTGAAACTACTAAAGGCACTTCCTGAATATTTACTCAATCTACGTACCAAGTTTGAACCCTCTAACTTAATGTTCAGAAGCTGTGGAGTTTGGCAAATTTTCAAAAATCACGAAAAAACAAGAAATATCTACGTAAAAATGGCGGCAGTTGGAAAAATTTGATAGTTTTGTTCTGCCTCGTAAACCATTTCATAAACCAAATTCGGTATGATGCGAACTGCTGGAGATGTTAATACGTACCGGGAAGGATACTTATATAAAAATTAGTAATATCTACGTAAAAATAGCGGTGGTTTCCCCAAATTTTGAAACTTTCGATCTACAACGAAAGCAATCCTAGGTAATTTCAGCACATTTGACTCGATGGGCGCTGCTGGAGATGCCAATATCTACCGCGAAAACATACATATATATATATATATATATATATATATATATATATATATATATATATATATATATATATATTGAATAAAGTATAAACTTTAAAATAAAAACACTTGGCTTATGTTTCACAATATAAAAAATCTTTAGATACTGTACTTAGCAGTAATAAAAAAAGTCGACATGTTTCGAGCTATGAACTCATTATCAAGACTGACTACAGGAGAGTATTGCATCGTAATTTATAAAACAGACAAAAGCAAAGGAGATACCTGAAAATCAATTTGTTCGTTTACAAGGGGTAATTGACTATTATGGGCGGAACTTATTTCGATAATTTTGAGAAGGTCAAGACGTTTACCCTTGTTACCTGAATGTAACAATTTGGTTTTGTTGAAATCCAGGAAGTGATTGAATTTTATATAATGTTCAGATAAGACAGTGGTATTTGTGTTGTGTTAAATTGACTTTTTATGTTCTTCCACACGAATATTTATATTCCTTCCTGTCTGACCAGCAAGCAGGACATTCGTCGCAAAATATTTTGTAAATACCACTGTTTTCTCCGATGTTAGATTTTTTCTTTATTATTGACCAAGAATGACTTTCAAGTTTCTTTTATTTGTACAAATTGTTTTAACGTTATTTTTCGATAGTCTGTTACAAATTTTGCTACTCAAATTAGGCACATAATTTATTGGGAAGTATTTTTATTCTTCATTAATAGTTTGCGTGGGGTATATTGAATGCAACAGATACTTTATTCGTTTTTTCCCAATGAGCTTGTCGATAAGACTTTCATTGTAACCGTTATTGATGGCTAATAATTTAATTGTATTAACTTCAGTTTGAAAATTTGTTTCCGATAATGGAATCGTAAACAACCTATGTATGAACGAATGAAAAGCACTGAGTTTTATTTTAATGTGTTGGTTACTGTCGCTGTGAATTAAAGTATCTGTGAAGGTTGGTTTTCTATAAATGTTGAAAGTAAGAGAATTCAAATTCCTAGCAATCTGAACGTCTAAGAAATTCAAGGTACCGTTTTCGTTTTCTACTTCTTTTGTAAATTGAATCGAGTTGTAGAAAGTATTTATATATTTAAGGAAATTATCTAACTGCCTATCTGTACCGGTCCAAATACACAAAATATCATCTACATAACGTCTCCATAATAAAACGTTAGTAATTAAATTATTATCAGTATTGAAAATTTTTTCTTCTAAGTTATTCATGAAAATTTCACTCAACAAAGGCGATAACGGTGATCCCATGGGCAATCCGTCTTCTTGTTTGTATATTATATTATTAAATTTGAAATAACTCTGTTTCAAACATAAGTTTAAGGCAGACATTGTTTCGTTGACTGCTTGAGTTGTTAAATTTGGGTTCATCTCTAGATATCGCTTAACAATATTTTTAACTTCTTGAGTTGGCGTAGAAGGAAATAAGTTGATAACGTCAAATGAAATTAATTTAGCATTTGAAGGAATTATGATATTCTTAAGATGATTAACTAACTGAATAGAATTTTTAATGCTATACGCCGGATTGAATTGAATTAAGGTGGGTAATTTCTTATTCAAATACTGACATAATTTATACGCAGGAGCATAAATATAAGATACTATTGGACGCATCGGGCAATCAATCTCAGTTATATATATATATATATAATCGGTCCATAAGTTTTTTGTCATTGAAAATATCGATATGAAATTTTCAGAGAGAATATGATCTGACTAAGTCTATTTTTCAAAATTATTTTGATGAAAATTGCTCTTCCTGTTTTGCCGGAAGTGATATCAACTTTGTTATTTCAAATGGAATACCCTGTATATTTTTTGATTTTCGAATTTCTTATGTAATTTATAATACAATTGTCATAACATTCTTTATACCTAAAATTAACAGTTTTCGAGTTATTAATTTTTTTCGTAAAATTTTGACAGTTGCGTCTTCAAAAAAATAGGCTATAACTTCTTTGTTAGTACGTCTATTGGTATGCGGTTTCCATTTTTGTAACCTCGAAACAATGTTTTATTCATTCCCTGTCAAAATTTTCTATATTTCTAACTTATTACTTTATAAAATCTAGGGTGAAGTTGGCAAATTTCAAACGTTAATAACTTTCTTATTCCTAATGGAATGCTATGTATATTTTTGCATTTTTAAATTTGCTATTCAATTACATTTCGATTTGTATAACCATTCCCTATACCTAAAGTTAATAATAACAAAGATATTTCATAATTTATATATCAATACACTTGAGAAATTGACTAGCGAGTTATTTTTGACGTATCCATGGATACCAATTACGAAAATTGTTTAAAATTTAATTGTGTCACCTTTTCTGTTCATTAGGTTTGTAGCACCAGATGCTGATATCCGAGAAGATATGGAAAAAATAGTAATTCTAAGACGTTAATATTCAATAATTATTGTTGTTTATAAACAACATATGTTTGTAGTAGACTGATGTCAAATTGCAATGTCAAGTTCGACATTATCATTTTGGTCAGGAGGAGTACATTCGCATGATCCAACAGTTACTCTAAATTATACATTTCAATGTTATACAGAAAGAAATCAATGCTTATTAATAACAGAATCACAGAACGTGGTTGAATCAGAATCAGAATATTTTTGATGATAAATTCTACTATCTAGCAGAACATTTCGATCCGCTTCTCCAATACAGTAAACCATATTTATCATTTCTTGTCGCGTAAAATCCATTTTATTGACTGAAAAAATACTAGAAAGGGTGACACAATTAGATTTTAAATAATTTTTATTATTGGTATCCATGGATACGTCAAAATAACACGCTAGACGATTTCTCAGGTGTATTGATATATAAATTATTACAAAATTGTGAAATATCTTTGTTATTATTAACTTTAGGTATAGGTAATGATACAAATCGAAAGGTAATTGAATAGCAAATTTAAAAATGCAAAAATATACATAGCATTCCATTAGGAATAAGGAAGCTATTAATGTTTGAAATTTGCCAACTTCACCCTAGATTTTATCAAGTAATAAGTTAGAAATATAGAAAATTTTGACAAGGAATGAATAAAACACTGTTTCGAGGTTACAAAAATCCAAACCGCATACCAATAGACGTACTAACAAAGACGTTATAGCCTATTTTTGTCGAAGCCGCAATTGTCAAAATTTTACGAAAAAAATTAATAGCTCGAAAACTGTTGATTTTAGGTATAAAGAATGTTATGACAATTTTATTATAAATTACATAATAAATTCAAAAATCAAAAAATATACAGGGTATTCCATTTGAAATAACAAAGTTGATATCAGTGCAATTTTCTTCAAAATAATTTTGGAAAATAGACTTAGTCAGACCATATTTGCTCTGAAAATTTCATATCGATATGACAATTAATGACAAAAAAGTTATGGACCGATTACCTAGCTCTGGGTCACCCTGTATATATATATATATATATATATATATATATATATATATGTATATATATATATATATATATATATATATATATATATATATATATATATATATATATATATATATATATATATATATATATATATATATATATATATATATATATACATATATATATATATATATATATATATATATATATATATATATATATATATATAATCAAAATATGGGTTCAATATTTCAATTGTTTATTGTCCTTCAATATACTACAAACACCAAAAACTTATCATCGATATACAGTAATTTGATTCAGGAAGTGAGTATTTTCTTCAAAATAATAAAAAAAATTTCAATTGGTTAATACACCTACAGATATATAAATCTAATAACGTTGCTTCATTCACTGCCGGTGTTTTGTTTTTGTATTTTTTCAGAAAAAATGTTCCTCCGGTTGAATCGTAGCTAGAAGGGTGACAAGTAGATACAGTCAACATTTGTTGGCCTCTGCGTTTCTGTCTTCGATACTCTTTCATTTGGTTTAGGTCCGTGAAGGTTTCGCTACGTTGAAATTTTATTGAATAACTACTTTGAGGTATGTTCTTTGTATTGTGATATATTTTATTTCTATTGCTTTTATTACTTAATCAGACGTGGAAACTTTTTCGAAAATCGTGATCTAGGAGGTCTAAAACGGATGAAAAAATACTTTCCTTCGAAACATTACAATAGCATGTAGTAACTGAGGTCTGATTTTAACGTATTTTTTGTTATTATTTAAGAAAATACATGGATGTATAGTTTACTTAATCATAGAAGAGTTATTATTCTATGTAACGTTCAAGAATTTGCTATGACAGTGTTGAAAAATTAATCAGGCAATTTATAGACGTTTTACAATCGCGACATGTGTTTCGCAAGCAGGAAAACAGGACCGAGCGATACGTTAGTTCCGGCGTTCAATTTTTCGATTGCATTACCCACTTTCTTCTAGCAGGTTTCGTTTGATTGCTTTCGACCGATTCGGTAGCCGTTGCCGGACTGGCATTTTTAATTGTCATTACACACGCTCATTTTTATTTCTTCAGATCGCGCAATGTGTTTTTACTGGTTGCCGGAATTTTGTTGATTTCGTAATAGAATTCTTGTTATAACGGAAGAAATTTAATTTAATGTGTAAACATAGGAAACCTTTGCTATTGGGTAGTTCCATGTCAAATCAACACACTTTTAACCCTTTCCGGCCCAAATTATTTTTTTGTGGAAAAAATATTATGTATGGTTTGATAATGGTTTATTAGAGATACTCGAAGAAAATGAAACAATTTTCAAGATAAAAAAACACAAGGATTATTCTGCAGGATGTGTTCACTCCACATAACCAGTAGGAACATATAACCCAACAATATAACCTATTTTGCGTAATATAACAAGAAACAGTTTTTGTCATGTTTCAAATACAATTCTACTTTGCACGCTGAACATTTCTTACAAATCATAGAACTCACTCAACATGAAGATTCTCTAAATATTCAGCTATTGGGTTCCCAACCCTCCCGGATTGTCCGGATGACTCAGGTAATAATGGTCAATCTCCCGACTTCCCGGGGTGACTAATTTTCCCAGTTTCTTTGAAATTATACGCAACCGCGCTCTACTAATCAAACTTCGATTTTTAATGATTATGATTTTGTGGTAAAAAACTGTCAAATATTAGAAGCAGAGTATATATAAATTAAAAATAAATAAATGATTTCTTCAACCCCCTCCCTACTAAACTCCTTAAAAAAATCTCCCGGGTTAGTCCTTTCGAAAATTGGCAGCCCTATTCAGTAGGTAAGACCTCCAAACTTGCTTCCTCAGAACTAAAATAAGATAACACGATTACGTAAGTGCCCAGTGGTCACTTCAGGAGACCCCAACGAAATTTCGAAAGAAAGAAAACATTTACGTTCAATATATTCATGAAAATGCATAAGTAAGATATAAGTAATTAACTCTGTAGCCATTTTTCTACCATTCATAAATAAAAATAACAAATTCACACAGTTTCAACAGACGCTCTAAGTAGTGTCCAACTATAGTAATTAAATGCACGTTATACGCGCTTCGACTTATTCAACAACGTCTTGAGATACAAGACGTTGTTGACTTATTTTGGTCTGTCTTCGATGAACACGTCAAATTTTGCTATGTTAGACAACCCACAAAACACACTGATATACTGAAATAGCCAACGAGCATTTTTACTCATGGCTAACAAACTGTGGTCTTCTTAGCTAACCAGTTGCCCTGAAAGGGTTAATTGAATTTTCACCTCACCATCTCAGATTTTGGTGAAATTTGGAATACTCATTGCGGATGCTGGAACTAAGAAAAATACCAAAATTCAAATTTTTTTCGCATACCGTTTCCAAAATATGGCTGCGTGCGTAAACTTTCAAAATTTCGGCCAAAAACCGAAAAGTTACTTTTTTGAAATTGCTCTAGGAGCTGCTCTAGTTGAGCTAGAGAGCTGGAAGAGGTGTCATTTTGCAGCATTCTTTATGCTCTTTCCAGTGATATATAATGTGCCATACGTTATAAGGAAAAAGTTTTTGTCAAAATACAAATTCATATTTTGACTCAATATTTTTCCAAAATGTACATAATTTAAAATTTTCAAAATTATTCTACAAATAGTTTGCACTATTGTCAATCACCTGGCCAAATATAAAAATGGGATGGAAATGGCTTCTTTGTTGAAAAAAAGTTTAATTGGCACTTGTTTTTCTTCAATAGGCTGTTTTGATCAAATTATAATACCTATATACCCTTAAGAATGCTGAAAAATGACACCTCTTCCAGCTCTCTAGCTCAACTAAGGCAGCTCCGAGAGCAATTTCAAAAAAGTAACTTTTCGGTTTTTGGCCGAAATTTTGAAAGTTTACGCAGCCATATTTCGGAAATGGTATGCAAAAATTTTGAATTTTGGTATTTTTCTTAGTTTCAGCATCCACAATGAGTATTCCAAATTTCAGCGAAATCTAAGATGGTGAGGAAAAATGGATGTGTTGATTTGACATGGAATGACCCTATTGTGACGTTGACGATTTGATGTGAACAAGGAGAGTATCCCACAAGATTAATAAATTATGGAGCAACCTTGAAATTAAACTATATAATTGAAAAAATTTACCTGTTGGGTGTCCCTAATCGCAGTGATAACATCCAACAAGATCGAAACGTCTGTCTTTCTAGATTCTAGAAGATTATCGAACTATCTTTCAGTCGAACTATCTGGAATAATTTAATTCCAGTTGGGTATCTCGAATCACATCGTTTTTCCATCTCCTGGTTAAACGTCCAGCTTTCACACCCATAGAGCAGGACAGGAAAAATATAACACCGTAACAATCGTATCACATCTTGAGAATGCGACAATGATGAAATCTAACAAATTCGAAACTTGTTTCATTTCAGAAATTATCGAACAATACTCGTGACCGTTGCCAAACTGGCATTTTTAGTCATTATTACCCACGATAATTTTTACCCCTAGGCGAAGCTAAAGGGGTTATAGTCTCACGACAAAAAGTTGGTAACTGGCCCGATTTTAAAAATTCCAACGGCTATCGATAAAACACATATGATTTCATTAGGGAATTTGAATTACCACTTTTTCCCAACGAAGAATAAAAAAATATAGCGTTTTTACCCCGAGGTGAAGCTAAATTCTCACTACAAAAAGTTGGGATCTGGTCCGATTTTGAAAATTCCAACGGATATCGATAAAATACATATGATTTCATCAGAGAAGTTTTGTTCCCAATTTTTTAGGATAGGCATTACGACATGCGCATGCGCCAAAGTCGATATGTACGAAGTCCTACAAAACATGCGTCGAAGTGCTCTGTGTGCCACGGTAACTAAGCGACGTTGATAGCTTAAGCTTCATTCTGCGTCTGTGTCTGCTTCCCATCCATAGAGATATCTTATCAATTTGATTCATAATTTGCAGCAAAATGACCCATGATAGGATATTCAAATTCGAGAGTCAAAGAATGAATTTTTTTGCTAAATTTTCACGGATTTTATTCGTAATATCGACTTATTAGTACATTTATTGCAATTTTCCTTCATTTCATTCGTAAAATCGACTTTCATTGTTATTTAATTTATATAATAGGTACATTCAAAAAATATTGACGACATGCACATGCGCCGAGGGGTTTTATCATTCCTAGTAGGGTGTCCTTCATTTTTACCCCGAGGCGAAGCTAAAAGGGTTATAGTCTCTCACGACAAAAAGTTGGTAACTAGCCCGATTTTAAAAATTCCAACGGATATCGATAAAACACATATGATTTCATTAGGGAATTTGAATTCCCAATTTTTACCAACGAAGAATAAAAAATATAGCGCTTTTTAGATAGGCATTACGACATGCGCATGCGCCAAGGTCACTATGTACGAAGTCCTACAAAACATGCGTCGAAGTGCTCTGTGTGCCACGGTAACCAAGCGACGTTCATAGCTTAAGCTTGATTCTGCGTCTGTGTCTGCTTCCCATCCATAGAGATATCTTATCAATTTGATTCATAATTTGCAGCAAAATGAGCCGGGATAGGATATTCAAATTCGACAGTCAAACAATGAATTTTTTTGCTAAATTTTGACGAATTTTATTCGTAATATCGACTTATTAATACATTTATTGCAATTTTCCTTCATTTCATTCGTAATATCGACTTTCATTGTTATTTTTAATTTATATAATAGGTACATTCAAAAAATATTGACGACATGCACATGCGCCGAGGGGTTTTATCATTCCTAGTGCTACGCAGTAGGGTGTCCTTCATTTTTATTTCTTCAAATCACGGAGTATTTTTTTATTGTTTGTCGGAATATTTCTTAGTTCCGTGATCGAATTCTTGTGAAAAAAATTCAATGAAAATGTTTCAATTTAACTATCTAAAAAAAATACGATACCTTTTGGGTATGCCTAACACACTAATGGTATCCAACAAGATCGAAGCTTGTGTCATTTCAGGAGATTATCAAAAAATCTTTCAAGGGGAGTATCCAACAGAAATTCGTTATCAGCAAGACTGATGACACCTAATAAGATCGAAACATCCGTTTCTTTCGAATATTATCTCACAATCTTCTTCAAGTGAGATCTACTTTGATAACAAATAACAAAATCGAAACATTCAATCTTATGGCTAAAGTGATTTTGAGTGTTTCAATTCATCTTCAACGTTGAGTTATGGATGTAGATTTTCGAATGTTACCCATATTTCCTCTTCCTTCCAATTTATTCCGTATTTGTAAAAGTTCAAAATATGTATTTATTTGAATGTATTGAACAGTTTCTTTTTGTTCGTAGATTTACTTGTCTATACAGAATTTAACGCTTTAATTGTAGCTGAAAAATAAAACCGCTGCGAATTAAATCATTTCCTACGTCGATATCATTTCTAGATGGACCGGATCGCGCGTGCTCAGTATAATTTTCAAAAAAATTATAAATAGCAACAGTTTGAAAATTAGCCGTTTTTTTCAACAATTTTTAATTTCATCTCCTTTCCTCTTTACCACCTTTCCCTTCCTCCATATTGTTTCATTAAATTAACGTATATTATATAAAATTGGAATCTATATACTAGTCCAGTCAATGACCATTTTCCCGTGTATTTATCCCATACAGCACCGATTTTCATAAAAAATTGGATATAGGTTCTACTTACCATGTATTTCAAAGTCTACCCTGTGGCAGGGGTTGCTTTCTCCCTGGGGGTGGATGCCACCCCTTCTTGGGGATGAAAAATTTTACATTGAAAATATGTACGGAAATCGATAAATCGACTAATTCTAAGCATCCTCTGTTTAATGAAGTTTTTTCCGAAAGTCAATACTTTTCCACATATTCGCGGGTGAAATTGTCGGTTTTCATGCAAAAAAAAACACGTTTTCAGATTCTTTTTCGCGAATAACTGGAAAAATATCCAATCTATCGAAAAAAATATGGAAAGCAAATTTATATCTTATAAAAAAACAAAGAAAATTGTGTATTTATGATGTATGCAGATCCAATACAATCGGAATTATTGCTTGTGAAAGTTGACTGGTATTTTCAATCGCCAAAATGGAAAGTTTCTACGTAAAATAACCAAAAACCAATGCATTTTTCCAAAACTCATGAAACTTTTTTTGAAGTCCTTTAGAAAACCTTTATTTTCATTTTTTATGAAAGTTCCTAGCATCAAAACTAAGCGTGCTATGAAGAGAATAATGTCGATTCCTATTCTTTCGTTGGAAAAAATAATGAAAATCTCATCCTTTCTTCCACCCTATTTGAAAAAAATCGTTGCCACTTTACAATTCAGTTTATTTATGTTTTTATAATACGTTCTGAGTGTTTGACCAGTTTAAAGTACTTCTCTTTGAAAAAATTGAGTTTGAAGAGAGATAATCATTTTCGTAATTTAGCGAAAAATCGTCTTTTCTTCAAAATAACTCAAAAGCTATTAATGATACGCAAAATTTTGTGGAGTACGAAATTATATGTTTTTCTTATTTGAAAATAATAGCGTTTCATTTTTTTTATAGGATAAAAATTAAGTCAGATATGGCCATCAACTTTCGACAATCAATAATTCCGTTTGTATTGGGTCAGAATACATCATAAATACACGATTTTCTTTGTTTTTTTATAAGTTATAATTTTGCTCTCTAAAGGTTTTTCGATAGAATGCATATTTTTGCAGTTATTCGCGAAAAATAATCTGAAAACGTGATTTTTTTTGCCTGAAAACCGACAATTTCAGTCGCGAATAAGTCGGAAAGTATTGACTTCATAAAACAAAAGTTGCTTAGAATTATTGAATTCATCGATTTCCGTACTTATTTTTAATAGAAAATTTTTCATCCCCAATAAGGGGTGGCATCCACCCCCAGAGAAAAATCAACCCCCGGGTAGACTTTGAATTAAATGGTAAGTAGAACCTTAATCCAAATTTTCATACAAATCGGTGCTGTATGGGATAAATACTCATTTTATACTTTTTTTACCGTCATTGACTGGACTATACCTTAAAATCCCTAAACAAATATTTTACTGAATTTTTACATTTTATATTTTCAATTTTTACCCTCTTTTTTTACCTCACAAGTACTTTGTTTTTAGTTGTCATATCGATTATAAAATCGAATTCTGTATACCAAAAGTTGGTCAGTGCATTGGACTACTGAAACAGAAGGTTGTTGGGTCGAACCCCAGCCGAACCAACGAATTAATGCGGAGGAGCCACCTCTCGGAAGGTAATGGCAAATAACCGAGAAGTATTCTGCCTAGTGAAGTCTCTCTATAAAGACGTTCGGAACCGCCGTAAAACTGTAGGTCCCTTCTATTCGTGTATCACTGTATCACGCACAACACGAATAGTTATCGAGACGTCGCCTACGCCCGAATCCGGGTACGGCACCGGAAGAAAAAAGAAGACACCAAAAGCAACATAACACGGCATATTACTCGATTTTTAACGAAAAATCTTATGGATACCTACCTGTGTACTCAATTTGAGGTGTTTAGCTCAACTCCTTCAAAGGTGAGACCTACTGATCGACCGACCGGAATTTTCTTTTGCTCAAATAAATTTTTTCAAACCTTCTGGGATATTTTAGGCCTTTCAGCTAAAAACCGTTCCTGTACTTCACGTTGTGATGTGGAGGTAACTAGAAATAAACAACACCTTTAATATACCATATGCTCGAATCTGAAAAATAAATTATGCACAACGTTTCGGTAAAGTTAGGTATCTCTGACCGTTTCTCAAGTAAACCTTGTGAAGGTCCTGAGATACATAACTGACCAAAACGTTATATGAATTCAATGTTATCTAGTTGTTATTTTCACATACATTTTAATTTATTTTACGTGCATATATTTTCTATATTTGACTCGTTAATTTACTTATTTCAATTTCATTTCCGATAATCCACAAATTCAAAGTCTGTAAATTAATAAATCTGAGTGAGAAACCGCGTTGACAAATCAATTACACACTTTTGCGTACACATTAGACTTTTTAACGATAAACATAAAATGTGTTACGAATCCAGGTGTGCCCGAATGCGAACAAAATTAACAAAAGGAAGTGAATATCGGATACGCCGCCTCGTCTAGAATTTGCCAGAGCTGTTTCAGTCGGTGAAAGTATTAGGTAAGCGATATCGTTGCAATAGTTATTTTTTAGCGCGTTTTTAATAGATAATCTATTACCAGTTATATGACTATGTGGATGCGGAAAGATAGGTAACAATAGGAGTATCTGGGTCGATTGGAATTGTTGTTTCTGTGAAAGATCTCATGGTTTGCGTGTCAGTGGAGTAGCGGAAGTGAGAATATATATATATATATATATATATATATATAATATATATATATATATATATATATATATATATATATATAGGGTGTCCTAATTGCCATGGGCCACTTTAGCTACCTCGGTAATTATAAGAACAAGTTTGTTCAAATTAGACAAAATGTGCAGTTTTTGGAGGACATTGAAATTCTAGTTTCATATTTGAAAAATAAAAATTCTATCTCGAGCTACGGGGGTTTTTCGAAAAATTGCTCGAAATTATTAGATCGAATATCTCAAAAGGTATAATTTTTACAAAAAATCATTGAAAAGAAAAATTTATGCATTTTAGACGTTCTTCAATTTGGTATTGGTTCAGGAAATTTGGTTCGTCTAGTTTTCGAGATATTACCATCAAGTTACTTTTTTCAAATACGGACCTGTATTTTTCCTTCCATTTCTCGAAAATCTTTTTTTCAGATTTTAACGATGTATAACATGTTTGTATTTCTTTGCGTTTCAATGATAGAAAGACAAAATTCAAGTTGTATTGAGTTTAAAAAAAAATGAAAACATCAGAGGTGGCTTAGACTACCAATAAAATAATTGCCTATTTTAATAACATAAACAGACTGTTGCAGCGTGTCATGAAAGAAACTGTTTGCTATGTTTTTAAACATTCGAACTTTCTACCATTTAATTGAATTCAAGTTATGTAAAAAACCTTAAGACTTCCTTATTTTTTTAAATTACTTTTGCCAAAATTCAAAGTGGGTGATACATACCTAATGCATTGATCATCTTTCCCATTCTCTGCCGTTACAGTTGTTCCCTATTCTGAAGGATCATTGAATGATCCGTATAGTAGCAAATTTCGTTCTAGCCTTATAAAAATTATTCTTTTCGGTATAAGCGCCTTTCGTGGTATGCATTTTGATACATTTGAAGGGAACTTTCAGCACTTCGAAATGCTTTTGCATAACAACAAAATAAATCTAATTTTTCACCATTGGAAAACGCTACCATGTTGGTTTAAACTTACTTTGACATGAAACATGTATTACGGATCAAATGCTTTTATAAGCAATTGTTACCCTTATATACATATATATATATATATATATATATATATATATATATATATATATATATATATATATATATATATATATATATATATATAATATATTATATATATATATATATATATATATATATATATATATATATATAATATATATATATATATATATATATATATATATATATATATACATATACATATACATATAAACCCAGTTTTTATTTTTAGTAATTCAGGTATTTTAGGTTACAAGGTTTTATAGGTTCTTCTTTTATGAATTAAAAAATGACAGTTACAAACTTAGATTAAACCATTAGATTGTTGCTAGTGATAACTAAGGACATCGTAAATTTGATTTCCTAATCTCTATGTGAGCAAGTCTATGTTCTTCATATCGCCTCTTTGTAACGTCAAATTACTTGAATGCCATAAAGCATGGTAATTGTTTTACGAAACAATGTGCACTTAAATAGAAATGACTACAGCGTGTAAATGTTTCCAATAAAAGTAATTCTATCCGTTCCGGTCACATCTTTTCAACGATTGTAACAATAATTCACATTTTCAAACAAACAAGTATGACCATAATATTTCATACATTGTATGTATGAAAATCTTTCATATTTGTCCGTTATTTCGGTTTATATCTACCACTTCTCGCCAATTGTAAAATATGGTGAAAAACCAAAAACGCATACGACGTTTCGTTAAGTAAGTTGACATCATCAGGTGTTGAAAAAATTTCATTCATTATATTAAGTGAAAAAGGGCAATTAACCAATTATTTAAAAATTATCAAACAACTATACAAGGGAGCTGATTATATGTATTTCACGACGCAAAACTTCATTTACTATCCAACAGTTTATTTTAGTAAATGACAAATGACTCAAAATCTGCATACATCTGTTTCGATCTTATAAGATCCCTTGAAAGCAGCCTATTTGTCAAAAAGGGAATTAAAATATTTCTAATTTTACCACAATCGCTGCTGATCTACTATATGGATAACAACCCATAGCGCCCTCCGCCAAAGATATTATAAATCAAAAATTCACTGTTCGAAGATCGAAAATGCAGAATTCCCTCACGAGAACAAATATTTCCTGACATGAAGATGTCTACTTGTAACAGTGGCGCGTTGATAAATTTTAAATTATTGAAAAATTTTCCTTCTCACTTTTTGTAATATATGAAATTTACGAAGCTGAACTTTTTTTTTTTCATGATTGTTGAAATTCCGTTTACTGGACTATCGACATTAGCGTTGAATGTTGAGTATTAGTTTTATATAGCAAAATGCATTGGGATCGAAATATTTATGAACTTTTATAACTAGGTATTAGAGTATGAGAAATTGTACTAAAAAATGCGCCTAGAAAATTTCATTCAATTCAACTTCCACATATCTTTTGAAACTTGTAAACGAAAGTTTTGATTAAATTGTTTTCCAAAAAATCAAATCATGAAAATTATACAAGTTCGCCATTTAATATACTACATAAATGTTATGATAATATTTTTAAATTATTGATGAATTTTCCTTGTTCACTTTATGTTCTAGATTGTTATTATTCAAATTCATTGCATTATGTTCTACGTGTTTGTTGAGTAACTAGCAAGATGATTACGGAGATTTTCGGAGAAATTTCATTACACGTTATATAATTAATTATTCAACAGTTGCCTAAATATTATTTTAATTCATACGGAAGTTGAGGAGGAAGAGTAATTTACTTTCCTTCAGAATTAAATTTCTACATGCAAAACATCATTATGTCAAGAAGAAATTCGTGTGACTCGATTAAAAACTAGAATGTACATGTATTACTCGAATGATGAAGATTTTGTATATTGGTGTTTCACCAATACAATCATTGATTCCATTGTTATTTTCAAAAATTTGTTCTTTACGAAATTCATCTATGTTCATCAGTCTTCATTCTTCAACTTGCTGCTTGTTATATTGCTTACAACATTATCTTTCTTCATGATATATCTGAAGAAGAAAAGGATCATTCTAAAAATATTGAAGAATATAATTAAATCATATTATTTAGTTTCAAGTCGTATTTTCCTTTTATTTCATTTTAGACCTTCTAGACAGTGATTTCAGTAATATTTCTGATGTCTAAAGGTGCGTTTCCACCGAAATTGTTGGCAACTTTAGTATTTTCATTTGTTTATATACATATATAAGGTAAGAGCATCAGTTGTCGACATGTTAAGACAAAAAAATCAGTTTTTCTGGCACAGATTCCAGTGAATTGAAGTTCATATTAAAACTACCATGCCTACCGGATGTTCATAGTTTAGGCTTCACGTCGAATGAGAAATTGGGATGATTTTCAACCAAATAGGAAAAAATAGATTTTTTTGTAAATATCTGCAAATGGCCCTAAGGTCAACACGCTAAATTAAGGATGTTCTAGTTCTTGACACATATGTAAATAATATCAGTTCTGATCATGGGAAATTAGCTAACAAGAAAAATGTTAGGAAATCAGGAAACAATAATAAAATATTCAACACATTTGTGAATTAAATTTCTAATAGGTAAAATGAAATAGTAAGATTGTAAGAACATAAATGTAACAAAAACTTTCTTTAGTCACTTTTATAGTTCATTAGTTGCTAAGGTATTGAGAAATCGGTAGCTGGCCCTTTCCCCAAGTGTATTAATTTATGGAGTCTTGACTTTACTGATTATCTGATCGAATGAAATACATGATATCGTTTTCTACAGCTACAAATTCCTTTCTTCGACTGTGAAAGTTTTTCAACCCATAATCAATATGTTTCCACGTGAAACAATTTCTTGAATAATACATAAGTATATGAATACAGACGCATTCCTTTTGCCAGTCTTTAAATCTAATAATATAAAACTTCCTTGCTTCATCAACTCTTCAAAGCTGGTATTTTCACCAACTTCTTTAGTTTCAGAATGCACCTCTTCCCAGTCAGAATCTTCTGATTCTCATTATGAAATCCTGTCTGAATCCTAAGAAGACGACTCTGGTGGCAATGGTTGTTTTGTCTTTATCAACTTGAGTTTCTTCTGTTCTTGTGCTAATTCTTTCTTGGCATCTTTTGCTTCTTTCCTTTCTTCTGTACGCCTGTCTTCTTCTTGTTTCTTACGTTCTTTTCTTCTCTCTTCTCTCACAGCAGGTAGGATTTCTCTCTTTCGTTTTTTGGCTATGAAGAACGTTCTGGCCACAGCAAAGCTAGCTTGAAAGGCGATAACAAAAAAAGGAAATGCTATTTGTACTGGATCCGTATTGAATGAATCAATCATTACAGTTACATTGGGCTCTTTTCACATAAATATTTTTTTTGTCTACAACCGTGTCGACTATAGGAGATTACCACACCAAAGATCACACTGCCTTCCAATAGTCGACATAGAGTGACGAATATTGGACCTAGTTATCATACAGTAAAGTTTCATATACATATCTGTATATGAGCTGAACGTTTAAACCACACTGAGTTATTATCTTTTAAAAATGTTCTCTTTCTCAACACCCCTGTCTATTATAGGAACATATCACTTTTCGGGTACCAGTACTCGACAGATGCCGAAAGATATATCAAAAACTTGAAAAACCACAATATACTCACCTAGGCTGCAGCTTCGAATATTTCTCACTTCATAGAACACCACAAAAACATTTTTAGTCAAAAAATACCACTAAACAACACCACAACAAAATTAGCTTTTCTTAACCTACACCTTAACAAACACTGGTTATTGGCGGGAAAAGTCGAGAGGTTACTGGAAAAACTTCAGTTGTATTCGTGTATGTTAGTTAGTTTCCATGGCATAACTATGGCTATGTGCACTAAAAAGTCGGAACTATCATTGGTTATTTCGGAAAGCCGATGTTTGCTATGGTTACATTATTTTTTCCAATAATTAAAATGCGTCTCGAATACAGGTACAGTGTCGACAACTCGTGCGTTTACCTTATGTATATATATATATATATATATATATATATATATATATATATATATATATATATATATATATATTATATATATATATATATATATATATATATATATATATATATATATATATATATATATATATATATATATATATATATATATATATATATATATATATATAATGAAAAAAAGCGCATGAAAAGCGATAAGTGATGCAATGGGGATACCTGAACTTGAAATACAAAGGAAAATCAAAAATATAACTGCAAAGTTTTTCAGAGAGAAGAAGAAAGTGAAGAATGACAATAAGTCTGATCATATCTTTTTGAGGTATGTCAATTCCTCCATGTATTCATTCTCCTTTGAGGCTAGGTCGTACCCAATATTTATGCTTGCGATTTTTCTTACACAAAATAATAAATACTGCGGCTGCTTGCATAATGTCATCGTCGGTCGGAGAACATTCCCGATTTTGGAGATAGCTTTTTGTCAACTGAAATGTTTCTCAAATTGTTTTCAACTCGGTGTGGACACAATGGAAACAAAAGTTGGTGATTTTCTGGAGAGTTGCAAACAGTTGGAAACACTGAATTTGCCCACAATTTCGGTGGAAACACAACATTAAATGTAACAAACGGAACATTGTTCCAACGAGGTGTCCCACAACACCTCTTTTTTCAGAGTTTCAGTATTAAGGTGCTGCTCCACCAAAGAAAAGTTGACAGCTTTTGTCACCAACACGTGTTGACAAAACAAAAGTTGGCAATGTTTCTTTTTGTGGAGCACCACCTTTATTTTTTATTTGCATTTAATATTATCTTCAGGCGTAGGGCATATACATATTTATACTTTATGCTCTTGTAAGAAGTTTAATATAATATTCGATATTGTATTTCATTCATGTATTTAATTTTATTAATATTATCTTGGGGGTAGCTGAGGTAAAATATATGCAGGCATATTACTATTTGTTTTTCAGTGTTTCTATCAATTTTTTTCGAGTATTAATTAATTATTTTTCATTATTAGTCTATTATTGCAGTGTATCGGAGGAAAGTAGTCAGGTGCGGAAGTATTTTTTTCATCCTTTCTAGAACTCCTAGACAACGATTTCCGGAAAATATTTCATGAATACTGACATATATATATATATATATATATATATATATATATATATATATATATATATATATATATATATACCGGGTGTAAATGGGTGATGGGCCACCCCTATAACTTTTTGATGAATTCTTCGATTTTATTGAAATTTGGGTGATTTATCTCAGACATAATTTTGAATTTTTTCACATACAAAATTAGTATGGCTGACTTCCGGTTTCACAGAAATCGATATGAAAATTAAAAATTTGAATGGAACCCCCTATATATTTTTACATATTTTAATTCTGAGGTTTCAAATACATACATTCCATCAGTCAAATGTCAATTCTAGCGCCGTTTCAATTTTGTTTTTCATTTCGTTTTTTTTTATCGTAGATGGCTGCGACGTCATCTAAATCATGGATAATTGATTCAAAATATTGCTCAAAGTAATAATTTTTCAAAAAATTCATTTTCTTGAAGATTGTTAACGATTAAATTCTTTTTCGAACCAAAACTCAGTTTTTTAAATAGAAACATACATGGGCCACCTGATATATCAAAAAGCTCCTTCAAATTCCTACAAAATGATTCACACATCAGTTTTCTCAATTCCTAAATAACGAAGTAATTATTAAAAATCTTATTCTTATTAGTTCCCTTTGCTCCTGAGACCGACCCTGTTTACGAAATATGAAAAAAAAAATTTGACAGATGGAATGTATTTATTTGAAGGCTCAGAATTAAAATATGTAAAAATATACAGGATGATCCATTTGAATTTTTAATTTTTATATCGTTTTCTGTGAAACCGGAAGTCAGCCATATTGATTTTGTATTTAAAAAAACTCAAAATTATGTCTGAGATAAACCACCCAAATTTCAATGAAATCGAAGAATCCATTAAAAAGATATAGGGTTGGTCCATCACTCATTTATACCCGGTATATATATATATATATATATATATATATATATATATATATATATATATATATATATATATATATGTATATAATAGTAATATATATTATTATATATATATATACTATATAATATATATATATATACTAAGTAATATATATATAATATATATATATAAATACTTTGATAATTATTAGCAAATAACAGGCTGGGTTGAATCTTAAAAATCGATTTTAATTCAATAAGTGACGTTTTCACTACGACATTCATAGTTATTCAAGACGTTGAAAAAATTGAAGAATTCTTTTTGACATTTATGACTTAAAAAATTGAATAGATAAGATTGATCTGTCTTGTTAAAACTTTCTTTCGGAGTGTGGTGTACTTTTGTATTTATTACGTGCTATTTCCCAGCTAATATTAATTATGTCAAAATTGTTATCAGTTAGAAGGTAAGGGGAAACTACAGGAAACCTCTTACCTAGTAATGTTCGAAAATAATAATAATGGCGACTATTTATTTTAACAGGAAAGAAATTAGTCACGGGAAAATATTTAAAAAAAGCTAGAGTGCAGAATTATCGTATGAACGCTTGATGGAAGCAGCCGTTGACACGTGTTTCGGACTCTTTGGTCTCATCAGAACGGGCGTAGGCTAAGTAATTGGATTGAAATTTGGAAATGAAATAGTTAGATAACTAAAATAAAATCCTCTGGTTATGAAGAAAATCACTTATTTGTGGTTTATTGTTGAACTTCTTCGTATGGAGATTTGGGCAAACTTTGCCACGGAGCGAATTAATTCCATTCCGAGAGATTCTCAGAAGAGTACTATTTAACATTAAAAAAAGAAAATTGTTTTGGGAAATATTAAATAAGTAAAGCAAAAATTAACGGTATAGTTCGTTTATATGGAAGTAGCGTTTTTAATGAAATTTTTATTTACGGAATTTTCAAATTTTTAAATGGAAAAAGTACTTACAAATATTTAAACAATGTAGTTTGGATCATTGCCATATTTTCAGCTATCTGCGAATATTTAATTATTATTCTGAATTGTTGTTGCCTGTGATTTATTTATAATCTTTTGATAATTATTAGCAATAACAGGCTGGTTGAATCTTAAAAAACTCGATTTAATTAATAAGTTGACGTTTCACTACGACATTCATAGTTATTCAAGACGTTTGAAAAAATTGAAAATTCTTTGACATTTATTGACTTGAAAAAATTGAATAGATAAGATTGATCTGTCTTGTTAAAACTTCTTTTGGATGTGGCTGTTCTTTGTTATTTATTACGTGCTATTCAGTCTAATATTAATATTAATATGATTTTTGATTGTTTTTGTTGTAGAACGAAACTATCAAAATTTGGTTAAATTTTTCCGACCGCCGCAATTTTTACGCCATTTTCATTTTTTCGTGGTTTTTGGAAAATTTGCCGAACTGCCGATTAAGTTAGAGGGTTGCAATTTGGTTAGCACATTGAGTTTATGTTGACTTAAAACCGTTTTTGGTTTCAACTCTATTTCTCAACTACGATGCACTTCTTTATTTTTTTTCTAAAATAATTTTTTTTTTCAATTCGGTTTGCGTGGTTTTTCAAAATATAATTCAATTCATTAGAATCGCATCTCGACGCGATGCATTTCGCGCGAAAAATATGACCTTAGTGATGGAACTCTGTTGCTCACGCCTGCCGCCTCGCCTGTTTCTTTCTTTCTTTCTGATATAAAGAGAATCGAGGAATAGCTTCATCAATTTCTTGATGTGCGAAGTAATACGACACAGTTTTTGATCATATTTTCCACGAAAATAATAGATTATTTCATCTGTGAGTTTTTCCAACCACCGCCGTTTTTAAATACATATTTCTTTTTTCCGAGGTTTCTGAAAATTTACTCTACTCTACAGCGTCTGAGGATTAAGTTAGAGGGTTAAAATCTAGTACGTGGATTGACTTCATGTTGAAATACGATCTTTTATGGGCTTCAACTCTTTCCTTATACGAGATTCACTTCGCGAATTTCCTTTTTTTTCAATGAAATAAATTATTAGATAATTACTATTTCCGTTTGAAATTGACCATAATTTATTCCGTTCGAATCTCATCTCGACGCGATGCACTTCACGCAAAAAATACGACGTTAGTGGCGAAGCTTTGCCTTTCACGCGTTTTCTTGTAATATATTCTTTCTTTCATTACGTTAACGACCAAGTAGATCAGAGAAACTTTCCTTCACCTACATCCGACCAATATCGGAAACGTCTTTACATAACACGTTACACATAAGTATTGAGTACGTTAGTGTAACACGGATACCCAAATATTTTCGAAGGTGAAAATTCACGAACTTCCAAAACAAACCGAACGCTCTTGTTTCAAAATCTCGGTGATATTACGTAAGAATTAACAGTCTCACGGACACGTAATTCTGCTCAAGTTAATGTACTGTTGTTGTTAGTGCATCTTTGCAGAATGACTTAGGGTTCGGTAGAAAATAATCGATATATCATATTATCGACAGTCTTTCAGAGAATCGATATATTTCGTCGATGTATCTAATCTGGATGTATCAAAATTGAATTTTCAAATAGAGCTCACGTTTAATATTAGATTTCTATTATACCCGATCTTCCCAACGCTTGCTTATAAAATAGTTTATTACTCTATGGTATTTATCAGTGTTATTATACTCTTAAAAATAGGCAATTTTGAAATTATGTTTTTTTGCATATAGTTTTTATATGGACACTCTTAACGGTGCTTATGCAAACTCTTAACACTCAATGGTCAATTTTTCAACTAAAATTATTTCTAAAACATAAATAATCATTTAAATTTCACTAAACACAAAATGCGTCTCACTCTAATAGCATTCACCAATAACAATAGGGTTGTCACTAAATCTGCATCTCGCCATCAAAGTGTTGAGTGAGCTTAACCCATAAATATTGGTCTAGATTATTTCATATTGGAGATCTGGGATAATTAGCTAATTTTAACGTCACCAAGACACAGACAACCAGGTTATCAAGAAAAACTTTCCTCATCGTTCCCAAATTATTATTAGCCAAAAAATGGTAGAGCCATCCAATAAACTCCAATTTTATCTGACACGAACGTCTTCAACATTGCAATTACGCTAGAGCAGCTATTGCTGCTTCTGCAGTTCATTCAGTTCTACAATCCTACTATGAGCTCCTTACATCTACCTGAGTATATTTAAATAAGAGCTAATAAGTGAACCATCATTGTCATTTAACCTTCATTCATTCAAACATTAGAGGAACCGTAAATCTATGGAACGCACTACCGTCAAGATTTACCGGTTTTAT
>JARQZK010000134.1:155000-199396 GCA_030704885.1 Cynegetis impunctata
GAATTTTTCTGCTGTTTCATAGTATTACTTTCTTTTACAGACCGCCGACTGAGATTGAGATAAGCGTTTAGATTGTCACAATTTTAATCGAATATGTTGACTATCGCCTAATAATTTTCTTGTGTAGGCCATAACTATTTATCTTGAATTCAAAGGAACATAAAACAAATTAATGTTTTTCACCTGAAGATATCAACTTATTTGAGGAAACGATAGCGTCGAATATCGAATTTCTAAAAGTGTTGAATACATTTCGTATCAGTTTTCAATTTTCGAAATCAAATAATTGTTTCAACATCGATATTACATAAACATATATAAATTTCAAATTATGATCAATGGCTTAAATTATTTGCTGGTTGATGATTGTACCAATACAATTAATTAATAAGTTGAGAAAACTTCATATACTCCATATATATAAAATACTTCAACCATGAAATCTCATAAATAATAAGGAAAAGCTTTGTGTTCATGAATTTTGTACATCGAATAACCAAATTTATCAAATATTGATTAATAACTTACTTATAATAGCAATACAACTTATAATCAATTTTTGAAGATCTTCAATGCTTTCACTGAACGTCTTCTGGCGCTACTGAGAATAGATATTTACAATTGTATACCAAAGAAAACTATAGATTCCAATTTTCCAATTTATTCATCAATTCATAAAAACATTAAATTCTTAAATTTATATATTTAACGATCTGGTAATATTTATTTAAAAATGATATCCGAACGTAATAGATAATGATGATTAACTTATATAGGTGACCCAACACCCAAAATTTCAACCTTTTTCTAAAATCGAAATTTAAAGATAGCATTCAAAACTGAGAATACCATTGGAAAGCATATTAAATATTCAAAAGATAAAATCAGGGATCTATAAGCTAACTTGTGGTTAATGTCCTGAAGTACCTATATGTTGGTCACACTGGCAGGAAATTTGAAGTTCGAATATCAGAACATAAAAGAAGTTCCATCCTGGAACATAATCATATATTTAACAGTGAAATTGAAATATTACATAGAGAAAAGAAAGGCTATAAACTCAATTTATCAGAAGCTTTTGAAATCAGTAGTATGAAACAATCCAATAATTTGTTGAATGACCAATCAGATTTGAATAGTTCACCGTTGTTAAATCTTTTCTGAATGTTATATTGTACCTTTTGTGTTTTTCCCATGTCAGTTGTACTATCTACCTGCTAAGAGATTACGTTCAGGTTTTTCTCTCCATTCTTATCGTATATTATGTTCCTTCTTTTTTCAATAAGATATATTGAGGAGGACCCAGTGAGTACAAAAGATTCATCTTTCAAGGATATATGGAAATGTCGTTGCATCGGACTCATTTTACAAGCACCACTAAGAGAGTTGATTAGTTTCTGTTTTTTGAATAAATGTTCTAATTTTCCGTTTTGTATTAATTCGCTATGTATTCTGTATATTTCTCGAATATCTCAATATGTTTCAATGTACATATGTATATATATTTATATATATCCATATATATATATATAATATATATATATATAATCCATATATATATATATATATATATATATATATATATATATATATATATATATATATATATATATATATATATATATATATATATTTGAATTGTTGTTGCCTTTGAACTATTTTTAACTTTTTGATAATTATTAGCAATAACAGGCTAGGTGAATCTCAAAAAACTCGATCAAAATTTTTCGGCTGTGGCCGTTCTCTGTAATTTATTACGTGCTATTCAGTCCAATATTAACATTCAAATCTGTTATTATTAGATGGTAAGGGAAACCACAGAAACCTTTACCCACGTAATGTTCGAAATAGGTTCAAATTATTTTGATTTCGAAAAGTCAAAGAATAGGGTACTATTTATCTTTTTTTCAAAAATTTTTATTACGGCTGTGGCCGTCTTCAGTTATTAATTACGTGCTATTTAGTCCAATATTAACAGTCAGGTCTGTTGATATTAGATGGGAAGGAATCCACAGAAACAAATATATTCTAAATTAAAAAGTAAAACACCTCTTCTGAAAAATTCTCATGTTGTTTATAGTATACCCTGTAATAATTGTAATAAATCATATATAGGACAAACTTTTCAAAATTTAGAAGAAAGATTAAAAGCACACAAATATACCAGAACACAAACCACAGCACTAATCAAACATAAAAACAATGAGAATCATAGTTTCAACTTTAATAGCACAAAAATTTTAGAAATGTCACATATCCAAAAAAATTTAAATAATGTCGTAAATGATAGAACAGATATAAAACATTCGAGTTCAATATACGCAGATTTAATTCTTTCATTTTTCTAAGAAACAACATAAATCAAAACAAAATAATTCAACAAAAAAACTCTAACCATAACAACACATCTTCTTAGACAGAATCTGAACAACTAGAATTTTCAATTTTTCTTGAAAGAATGTATAGTTTAGAACATTTGATCTCCAAAATTTCAAGCAATGTCTCCTTAAAGACAAATCCAACAAACAAATATTTTAATCCTATTTTGGACATTACGTGGGTGAAGGTTTCTGTGGTTCCCTTCCCATCTAAGATCAACAGACCTGACTGTTAATATTGGACTAAATAGCACGTAATTAATAACTGAAGACTGCCAAAGCCGTAATAAAAATTTTTGAAAAAAAGATAAATAGTACCAGATTCTTTGACTTTTCAAAATCAAAATAATTTGAGCCTATTTCGAATATTACGTGGGTAAAGGTTTCTGAGGTTTCCCTTACCATCTAATAATAACAGATTTGAATGTTAATATTGGACTGAATAGCACGTAATAAATTACAGAGAACGGCCATAGCCGAAAAATTTTGATAAAACATAGTAGTCTTTTTTAACTATTCAAATTTTTTCTAATTAATAAATGTCAAAGAATTTTCAATTTTTTCAAAAATTTTGATAAATCTACGAATGTCGTGGCGAAACGTCAACTTTTAAATAAAATCGAGTTTTTTGAGATTCACCTAGCTTGTTATTGCTAATCAAAAAGTTATATATATATATATATATATATATATATATATATATATATATATATATATATATATATATAGAAATATATATTTATATATATATAAATATATATGTATCTATATATATATACATATATATATATATATATATATATATATATATAAGAAATTCGTAAGAAGAAAATGTACGCAGTATATAAAATTAAAATTGAGGTACCTTGTTTTGAAAAACTTGAAACCTTAAATGTCTTTTCAATATGAATTAAAAAGAACAATTTTCATTTTTAAATCATTTATTCTTTGAGCTCTGACTTTGAAATATTGAATAAGGAGATTAATGGCATGATTAAGTTTCATAAAATCTTGCAAATCAATGAATTCAAGTACTCTTTTTTTTCTCAATGAAGGAACTCACAAATAGCTCTTTTGTTCAACCTTTCATTTCCTGTTAAAAGTTCGGTTTGAATTCACCAAATATTTTAATTAAAATCCTAGATAATTAAGATTACATCTAAATATTTGCATTTGTTGAACTTTATGATTATTTAGTCAGAATCTGACGAAGTAGTACTGCGAAACGGGCATCATGTAGTACAATTCGAATAATTGTGAATCCTGTCATTAATAGCATTTCTTCATCTTTATGCATTTTTACCAAGAACTACTACTCATTTTTTCTATTCACTACTCTTTCGTCTTTTGTTTGGGATTACCTTATTTTGGCCCAATACGAAGAAACACTGACTAGGTTTAATACGTATTGAATAAAGATTGAACTTTTAAATAAAACAACACTTGCTTAAGTTTCACTATATAAAAATGATTAGGTACTGTATTTAACAGAACGGGCTAGTCGACATGTTTTGAGTTATGAACTCATTATCAAGACTATCCACAGGAGAGTAATACAATCTTATTTTATAAAACAGACAATAGGTGATACCTAAAAATCAATTTTTTCGTTCACAAGAGATAGTTTAGTGTTATGGGCGGAACTTATTTCGAGAATTTCAAGAAGGTCAAGACGCTTTCCTTTATTATTTTATATAATGTTCGTAAAAGCCAGTGGTATTTTCATTTTTCTAAATTGACTTTTGTGTTCATAAACACGAATGTTTCTATTCCTTCCTGTTTGTCCAATATAGAAAGCAGGACATTCGTCGTAAAATATTTTGTAAACACCACTGTTTTTTCCGATGTTAGTATTTTCCTCATTATTGACCAAGAATGACTTGAAGTTTCTTTTATTTGTACAGATTGTTTTAATGTTATTTTCCGATAGTTTGTTACAAATTTTGTTACTCAAATTCGGCACATAAACAATTGGGAAGTATTTATGTTCTTCATTAATAATTGTGGTGGGGTATATTGAATGCAACAGATTCTATATTCGTTTTTTCCCGAGAAGTATTTATGTTTATATAGCGAAACTTGAGCCAAGTGTTGTTCTATTTTAAAGTTTAATCTTCATGATGTTTCACCAATTAATAGTCTAGTCAACAAGTACTTTTTTGTTAAACTTTTCTCAACAGTCTCAGAAAAATATGAGCAAAGTGTCATTAGAATCGGAATAGAATGTAAATATTTTTTGAAAAAAAAAAACAGTTCCGCTCGCGAAAATTGTATAAGTTATAAACAATTTTCTGGAAGATAAAAAGAGGGGTTTAAATTTCTGCGAAATACTCAATACGCAGTTGAGTTTTTTGACATCTAACAAAATAAAGTGTTGACTCCCGAAACTGAGGATCAATATTCATAATTTTCTCAGAGAGGTAAAAATACGACCGAAAATGGGTAATCTGGCTAGCGCAAGTCAAGCCCATTGCACTCCTAACAATAAACATTATTTAAACATATTAAATACGAAAATTTATGTACGAAAAACTTGAGGCGCTTACTGGATAGGTAAATGAATAATAATTCGATGACAAAAAATGACAATGACCATGACTTATGCTATTGTTAATTATTAATTTTTTTGGGATCGAACATGAAAATTGGAAGTTCAACTAAAGGTCTGAGATTTTTTTCCTTTCTTGGAGCTATTTTTGAAAGGCTTCAGAGTAGATCCCAGTTAAAAAAAATCTAAAATTTCTATTTTTCAGTTATTTATTAACAATTTAGGTTGCAAAATAAAAAAAAATTAAAATAATTTCAAAAAACCGTTTTTTACTATCGGAAGCTGCATGAACAAGGTTTTTCAAAATTTTCGTCTTCTATTGTATAAAAAATTGTTACAAACAAATCTGTTGTTCATAGGAGAATAGAAAATAAAATTTCATTATTATTAAAATTTTTTTATTTTGCAACTCCATAAAATAGTAAGAAATAATCTATTCAGAATCCTTTCAAAACTCCAAGAAAGAAAAAAAATCTTCGATTCATAGTTCAACAGTTATCACACTTGTAATGTTCTCGTTCAAGCAGTTTATTGTCAGTGATAAGGGCGTGTTTTGCACAAGCCAATTTTTTTTTTCGGCCGTATTTTTACCCCTCTGAGAAAATTATAATTGTTGATCCTACAGTTCCGGCAGTCGAAACTTTCTTCTAGGAAATTCTCTCTTCTTTATGAATATTGTTTTAGATTTAAAAAATCTCAATTGGTTTTTGGGATATTTGCAAAAACAAACTTTTTTTTTCTCCAGGTAAATTTTTCACAATTTTCGCTAGCGGAACTTCATTTGTTTCAAAAAAAATCTATTTTTTCTAATTTTGACATATAAAGTGACACTTTTCAAAACTCATCGACGTTTTGAAACGTCTTACTTTTCGCAACTGGTTATGAAAAGTAAAATATTTCGCAACTGTTGATGAAAAGTAAATTTCGCCATTAATTGTGAAAAATACAGTATCATTGTAAGACTAAACTACTTGAACTGTGTACTTCTTCACCTTTATATATATAAATTTATTATTTAGGTAACTTTAACACGTGAATGGGAAAATTATTTATAAATATTAATTACACAATTTGAGCAATTAGTGATATTGAACCCAGCGGATAACATAGTTTTCTGTGTAGCATTAATTTGCGTATTATCCATGTAATTTTCTCCTAGGATGTTTGTCGCAATCTTTTGTTTATTAATTATGGAATTCTCCACGTAACCTTCAGCAACTGTATTAGACTTCCATCCTCCATGCTGTTTGATTCTCAGCAAATCAGCTCCAGAATCCGCTAGCAGAGTAGTCGATGACCGCCGAAAACAGTGACCAGTATACAAACAAGGATTTGGCAAATTTAAAAACTGGGCGATCATTTTCGGCAAATTTCCAAACGTGTTAATACCTACAGGTTGCACTCCACATCTTCCATTCAAATATTTGACAAAAAATCTGTCATGGTTAACATTTGATGGCCTTAGATTAACGTATTTCTTTACCATTTCTATGCAATTTATACCGTCAAAAGCTCCAGCGGTTATAGCAAATTCTCGACATACTTTCGTCTTTGTGTTGGGAATCGTTACTTTAAGAAATTCCTCCTGAAACACTACATTTTCTACACGAAGAAAAGTTAATTCACCTTTTCGGCAAGCTCCAGCAACTCCAACGATCAATGCTACCTTATTCATTAAATGTTGCTCATCCGAAGCTTTTTTCAGAAAATGGGCAATGTTTTCTTTACTAAAAACTTTTGACTTTTTAGGCTGGTAACCTTCAGAATGTCGTTTCAAAAAAGCCAGTAAATTTGTATACTTCTTGATGTCAATATTTCTCTTCAAGCACAATTCGGTTCTTAACATCGAATATAAGCTCCACAAGGTTGAATTCTTCATTCCCTTTTTTTCTTGAAAATACGCTAGCAAAACTTTTTCGTTCAAATTAGTAATCCTTTTTTGTTCACACCATAAACAAAATTTCGCATAGGACAAATCATACTTGCTCCTCGACTTCTTAGGAATAATTGTAGATAGCGCAGATTGAGCCGCTTCCTCGATGTCGCTTGGTACGTCGTTCTCTGAATCGGACATTGCAGTATATATTCTTCTACTTTAAAACAAATTCAAGGAATTATTTACGAAAAGAAAAGCGATTATTATTTTCACTTTTTTGACAATGAAATTCATAGACAAACACTATCGAAATTACGAAATATGACACTAGCGATACTTCCATAGCAACGAAGTGAAAAATAAATATCTCCGAATTCACTAGACGAGGTACGCTTGTAGGGACGTTTTGATACTTTTAATTTAAATTCAAATAGTCACATCCTATTCAAAATTAGAAAAAATATTGTGTGAAACACGTTGGGAAACACTATTTTTCGTAACTCGCGTTCTTTTGCTCTTTGAGAAATACGCTCATTACGAAAAATAATGCTTTTCCCAACTGGTTGCACAAATAACTATTCTATCCCGAATCGAATGACACCTCGTATTTTTCTGAGACAGCTGAAAAAAGTTGAACAAAAAAGCACTTGTTGACTAGACTACAAGTGCTGTGCGAGAGTTCAATCTCAGTTATTAATACATGTTATTCGATAATCACATGTAATTTAGAAAGATCTAGTGAGAATTATGTTCCAGAGTCAAATCGAAAGGATTTAGTAATCATTATTAATGCACGAAATTTTAATTAAGTAATTTGCACAATTTTGTGCTTTCATTTATTATTTCTAAACAAACATCAAAAAAATCGTCACTTATAACTGAGTTAGTATCAACTCAAAATTTTCACAATAAATTCGAAAAATTTATTTATAATTACTTGAATTTTTTCCAGGTGTATCTTTACAGTCAATAAATAAATGAAAGTTGGTTCCCTCGTCTATCTCTATCATTCTTTTCATATGCAATTATTGAAAAACATCAACAATTTATTCACAATAAATGATTATATACATTCTTGAGCAAATCTCTTTTAAACAAAACAATTCAAATTGAATCTACTCTTCAACTAGTTGTTCACAAATAATACGTTCAAATACACATGAAAATCCTCAGACTTACCTATATATTTATGTATATATTTGTATATATAAATTACTAACCTAAAACTAAGATCAACTTTCAATTTGAAAACGAAAATAAAAAAAAAATTGGCATTCAATTGAAATATATAGGATTTATATATATATTAATGTTTTCGGTTTTAATGACTAGGTAGTTTATGTTTCAATCACTGCGTCACCTAATTCGTATACCCCAATCCTCCTTTATCATATCTGCACCTTTTTCTCCAATCATAATCGTAGGAGCGTTAGTATTTCCGCTTACTATATTGGGCATAATACTTGCGTCGATAACTCTCAACCCGTTGACACCGTACACCCTCAATCTGGGATCAACCACGGCGTTTTCGTCCGTCTGCGGTCCCATCTTACACGTACTTGTTGGATGGTAAATGGTGAAGGTGAATTGGCGCAGACTACACTCCCAATATTCGTCTGAATCGAATGGATACTGCGCGCATCCCGGAAAAGCCATCGTATGAGGCCTGGAGCGAAATCTCTGGAAAGCTTTCGAAGCGGAAATATTCAGAGCCAGTCTGATACCTTCTATCAAAGTTAAAACATCCTCTTTGTGGGTGAAATAATTAGGATTTATATCAGGGTATACTTTGAAGTCACTAGACCGCAATCTTACCCAACCAGTACTCTTCGGTCTCAAGAGTAAGGGTAAGATAGTCCACGTCTCTGCATCCCTCAAAGGTTTGTACACTGTATTATAAACGCTATCTCTGAGCCCTGTTATCTTCTTGACCTGTGAACCATCGGAATTTACACTACTCGGCGCAAAATGGAATTGAATATCTGGCCATAATCCCGATTTTGGTGCGTATTTTGTGTTGAGAAAAGCTAGTCCTTCCACTCCTCCGATAGAAGTCATGGGGCCTTGTTCTTTCATAAGGTATTCCATGATAACTGCGAAGGTTTGATATCGGGTCTTCGTGAAGGTGATAGGGTCGTCGATGATGAAAGTTAAACCTCCTAAGCCGATGTGGTCTTGGAGGTTGTGTCCAACTTTGAGATCGCTATACACCGGTATACCAAATTTTTGTAAGTCTTCTTTCGGACCAACTCCTGACAACATCAGTAAATGTGGACTTCCAATAGCACCTGCGGATAGTATCACTTCACGTCTGGCCCTCACGGTTCTTATTCGGTTATCTCTCAGGTATTTTACCCCGTAAACCTTCTTCGTCTTCGGATGGATAAGTAGCTTTGTTACTTGAGCGTTCATTGCTATATGTAGATTACTTCTGTTACGAACAGGTCGTAGAAAAGCTTTGGCTGTCGAACATCTACTGCCTCTCCGGATGGTCCCTTGAGACAACATGAAACCAGTCTGTTTGGCTCCGTTCAAATCTCTTACTTCGTATCCCAACTCTCTTCCTGCTTGTAGAAACGCGATCGATAATGGCGTCCTCCACGGGGACTCTTGGACAGTCAAGTATCCGCCAGTTCTGTGGTAGGGGGTTTTTGCGAGGTATGGATTCCGGTTGTCTTCGCTCTTGAGAAAATATGGCAGAACTTCTTCGTAAGACCAGCCGACGTTACCGTCTTCTGACCATCTGTCGTAATCTAGTTTATTGCCTCGGATATATATCATGGCGTTGAGGACACTTGAACCTCCTAGTACCTAGAACATATGATTTATATGAAAATACATAATTAACTTAGCCAGTTCAAACTTTTATAATATTATTTTCTCTGTTCTTTTGAAGTTCTTCAAAAAGTGTACTACTATCATTTTGTAGTACCTACTACGTAAAATAAATTCGAAAAATTAATATAAATATCTCCAGATTTTCATTTTAAGATCACTCAGAATTTCACTTGATTATTTCTAAAACTTGTAATATCAAATTATGTTAATCAGTGGGAATATACTACAATGAAATAATCTCTTTAGCTATGTTACGATAGATTATGAGGAATGTATTTTTTTATATAACCTTGAATTTTCATTCCATGTCATAAATAGAAATATTCTTTATTCGTCAAAAATGAGGTTACATATATATATATATATATATATATATATATATATATATATATATATATATATATATATATATATATATATATATATATATATATATATATATATATATATATATATATATATATATATATATATATATATATATATATTTGAGTATCCCGGAAACGGATTTAACGATTTGGATGAAATGTTATATTAAGATAAGGTATAGTTTCAAAGTTCCCATATCGTATATAGTAAAAACAAAAAAAATCTATTTATGATAGCCTCCTGTCCGCGCTCATGCTTACAATTTCATATAGCGCCAACCAGCTGGTACCTTAAAATTTTGTGAGATGGCGCTATATGACATTATTCAAAGGTTAGATGTCTTCATCTTAGTTAGATCAAGAATACGGTTAATTTTTTATTTATAGTTAATATAACACATCACAATTCCTAAAAAATCTTCGAAGAAATCATTTAACTTTAAATTCTGTTCGTACCTTAATATTTTTTTCGAAAAAACAAGTTTAAAAAAGAATACGGAGGGAGGCTCAGTTGTACAGGTAGTTTTTATTAAGTTATATGTATGTATAAATACTTTAAACTGATTTGCAAGTTGGTCTTTATCAGAACTCTTAGAAATACTCTTACTCATTCAATAATTACCAAGAAAACGAAGGTTGCATTTTCAATTTTTTGTATATAGCGCCTGAAACCCGTATGGCTAAAAGAGGAGAGGAAAGGCTACTCTTTTCATTTCGCCCTTAAGTGTGTGTGAGAGAGGCGGGCTGCTTGAGTTATTAAGAGGATCTTCTGCAGCCAGAGCATAGTAGACAATACCAGAATGTACAAGTGCATTGGGGTTGGGTGGAACCGATTAATTAAGCAAGAGATAATGTGAAATTAGAATCAGAGGATGAACACTGACCTAGCATTCGTTTTCGTAAGTTTCCAAGCAATGACTTAACTTCAAAAATCATCAAAAAATCTCTCCGCAAAACTCAAGGCAGATCAGTTGACCCCGGGACTTCCCGAATACTGGTTAGCTAGGTTAAACACTCGACAATGAGGCTTATCGTTTAAGTACTTACTTTTCCTCTCGGCCAATTGCAGCGATCGCCTATC
Source organism: Cynegetis impunctata (assembly GCA_030704885.1). NCBI lineage: Eukaryota > Metazoa > Arthropoda > Insecta > Coleoptera > Coccinellidae > Cynegetis > Cynegetis impunctata. The sequence goes on from JARQZK010000134.1 coordinate 166,090, forward strand.
ATAGCCAGACAATACGCCGATTCTCCAGGCGGGGAAGTTTTATACATCCAGTCCATCTCTGACATCTGCGTATATCCAGACAGGGCCGGAATATCCGATATTTCATTCTCGTCTCCTCCTGCCTCCAATAGTAGCACGGTCCAATTTGAAATTTCAGAAAGGCGCGAAGCGACGACGGCCCCTGCAGATCCGCCCCCAATAACGACGAAATCGTACTCGGGTCTGACCTGAAATTAAGGTTATTATAGTTCTGTATTAGCTCTCAAGTGAAATTAATATCATAGAAATATAAACAGTTTAATGCGAAGTAAGTTATAAAATTAAAAATAATGTGTAATGAAAGAAATATTTGAATTGTAATGCTTCAAGTGCGTTTCGAATTACTACATCGGAAATTCAAGTAAAAAACTTAAATCTCTCTTATTTAAGCACGACATTAACATTGCTTATCGCACCGGTAATAATTTAGGAAATCATATAAAAAATAATAAATCCCAAGTTCATAAAGATAATATATCAGGAGTTTATAAAATTATTTGTGGCGATTGTGATAAGTTTTACATTGGTAGAACTTTCAGAAGTTTTCAAACTAGAATTTCAGAAAACAAACGTAGCTTTGTTAATCAGAAGACGGATTCACATTATGCAAAACATTTAATCCAAGAAAATCACACATTCAATTTCGATTTTAAAATATTAAATACTGAAGGTAAGGGAATTAAACTTAATTTTTTAGAATCATTACAGATAAATAAATTCAAGCATTCCGGTCTCCTATTGAATAGCCAAATCGATCATACTTCAAGCCCCCTTCTTAATCTTTTCAAAATTACCGAACTACCTGATTAGCAGCAGTGTTGCCAACTGCACATTTCAAAAAGTCGTTAATGGACGCTTGAAAAGTCGCTAGATGTCGCTTGCTATGGACAATCAAAAGTCGCTAGAAGTCACTTAATATCAGATGATCCCAATTATTATTTCACAAATAAAAAGTCTAAAACATAATACTAAAGATGATGAAAATCTTTCTTCATTCATCATCAGATTATCGGTAATAATCTGAAATGGTTAATATAGCTGTTTTGGAACTAGAATTAATACGTGAAGTTGATGGCTGAGGGTGCGATGTACGTTTGCCAAATGAATTGGTCTCAATTTTCTTTGGTTGATCATAGAGCAGCTTTTATTGGTTCTACTTAAAGATATTTAATCATTAAAATAGAGTTTAATGACTGCAGACTTAATATCCTTTCTCGAATGTGGTACGAAAATACTTTTTTATTTAAACTCTAAAAGTCGTTAGAATTGTCGCTTGATTTTTTTTGTCACTAGACACTTAATTTCAGCCGCTGAAGACAATGAAATGTCGCTAGATCTAGAGACAAAGTCGCTAAATTGGCAACACTGATTAGCAGTTCAGAATTGGTTTTTCCTTTTCTAATAATTATTTGTAACCATCTTGTATTTACCCCTTCTACATAATTTGTCACTTCCTGTTTTCGATATAACAGAGAATCATAGTTAGTTTGCCATTAGCATCTGAAGAAGGTGAAGTTCCACCGAAACGTGCGTCATGCGTTATTTTTCATAATAAATGTGTGAATTGTTATTTTTAACCATTGTTTCAATATTACTACTTCAGGTGCTGTCTAAATAATGGTGAAATTGTACACACATAGATATTTGATGTAAATAAAACTTCAGTTTTTGATTTTCACTTAATTTGGTTAAACATAACAATTGTTTCGCCACACACTTTGGCCTGATCAGACGAGTTGTTTAAACTAACTTTACAAATTGAATATCTGACAGATATACAATGTGACCCATTTTTGATGGAAACACCCCTGTAAAATTTGAAGTTGTAAACCGATTTCAACCTCTTTTTTTTAAAGTCAAGTACTAAAAGGTCTACTTTGGGACCAAATGTTTATTCCAATTTTCAGGGCGTACTGCGATATTTTTTCTTAGTCGAAATTCGGGATTTTTTATTAGCGATTCTTTCATTGGAAAAATTACAGCGCCACTGGATTCAGCGTGCCCCTGTTTATGTATGACCAAAATTTCATACAATATATATACATTATTCATTTATAACAAAGTTATGAGAACCCAAAGTTCGAAAACTCTCACTTAACAATCACAAAAAAAAACGCCCAATATCAGCAGATAGCCATGGAATAGTTATTTATGTACCAAGTGCGTTATATAGATCCCCTTTGGCCCGAGGGATGAATGTTGCCCGATGGACGTTAGGATCTAGTAACGCAAGTGGTGCATACAAGATTTTATTTTTCACGAAAAAAATTATTTTATTTTAATGAAAAATCGATTTTAAAATCGGTTCATTGCTCCTATACTTTCCATTTTCCTTCTCATAGTAGGCATGTCATTTGTTGATATTTTGACGTTTCTGAATATTTTTGTCATCATATTTAGTGAATGTCATTGCTACTTTCTTTATGTAGTCTTATAGAAATAATGGAAATGAAAATGAAGCCAAAGCTGCGAATAATTCATTGCCGGAGTAATCCAGAGTTGGATACGACAAGTATTATGAAGTATTCAATCAATGAAAGTTGCTTCATTTCTCCTCGTACAATGAGCGGGCGTTAGGATCCATAATGCCCGCTCATTACGCCCTAGGGCATAATGAGGATATTTATAGCAACCGTATGTAAGGTAAAATCAACAAATAATATACAAGTAAAAATCAAATATTTTTTGAGTAAAAAATTTGACTGAAGATAACGAAATCGCATTTAAGTTTTCACGCAAATTAACTAAAACTAAGACCTAATAGATTTTTCAATTTAAATCTTAGGCGCCATGGAAATGATATTACGGTTTGACACTTGTGAAAGATTCAACAATATTCACCTTACAGTTCTTCGAATTATTTTGTATCATGGCTGCAAGATTGAGAGTAAGAGAGAAAATTGAAATTATACGCCTTTCTGGAGATAACTTTAGAAGTGCTGGAGCGGTTTGTAGATTATTTATCTTGTGGAACTTCATTGTTGAAATCATTTAAAAAAATATTTCTATGGCTATCTGTTGATATTGTTTTTTTTTGTTGAGTGTGAGTTTTCGAATTTTGAGTTCTCATAACTTTGTTAAGAATGAATATTTTTTTATGAAGTTTTGGTCGTACTTATTTATTAAGACGCTGAATTCAGTGGCGTGGTAATTTTTTCAATAAAAAAATCGCTAATAAAAATCCCGAATTTCGACTAAAAAAAATATTGTAGTATGCCCTGAAAATTGGAATAAACATTTCAAATTTAGTCCCAAGGTAAACCTTTTAGTACTTGACATTTAAAAAAAAACATGTTTGCAATCGGTTTCCAACTCCAAATTTTACAGGAGTGTTTCTATTAAATAGGGTCACACTGTAGATATAGAAAACACAAATGGGGATGGGGAACCTAAACGTAATCTAGTGGCAGGTAGATAAAAGTGTAAAAGTGGGTAAACATAACAGGTACAAAGATTCAATATTTCTCTAAAATAAATTTAACTGAGGAGAATTATTAGCAGGTTTTCACTTTGAAAACCTGCTTATTAAAATGGGTGCGATTAGCAAGGTTCGACCTAGGACCAAGATAGTTTTTCATTTCATGACTTTTTATGATGCTTGGCACCAAACTCTCAATTTCATATATCTATATATATATATATATATATATATATATATATATATATATATATATATATATATATATATATATATATATATATATATATATATATATATATATGTTTATATATATAATATATATATATATATATATATATATATATATATATATGTTCGTATATATGTGCTTATGTATTTTAGCGTTGTTTACACGATAACGGGCGCAATTATGAAGCAATAGGGTTGAAAGTTTGTATATAGGTAGTTTCGTATGATATCTTAGATGGGATTGTTTTTGGTTCGAATTGGTTTGGGGGTTGACCCCCCTTTGGGGCAAAATAAATCTTGTTTACACGATAACGGGAGCAATTTTGAAGCAATAGGGTTAAAAGCTTGCAAATAGGTAGTCTCGTATGATATGTTGGATGGTATTGTTTTTGGTTCAAATTGGTTGGGGGATAGACCCCCCTGGGGGCCAAATAAATTTTTTTTACACGATAACGTGCGCAATTTCGAAGCAATAGGGTTGAATGTTTGTAAATAGGTAGCTTCGTATGATATATTGGACGGGATTGTTTTTGAATCGAATTGGTTGGAGGGTTGACCCCCTTGGGGAAGAAATAAATCTTGTTTACACGATAACGGACGTAATTTTGAAGCAATAGGGTTGTTTCGTATGATATCTTGGAAACGATTATTTTTGGATTTAATTGGTTAGGGAGTTGACCCCCCTGGGGGGAAAATAAATCTTGTTTACGCGATAACGGGCGCAATTTTGAAGCAATAGGGTTGAGAGTTTGTAAATAGGTAGTTTCGTATGATATCTTGGATGGAGTTGTTTTTGGTTCGAATTGGTTGGGGGGTTGACCTCCTGGGGGAAGAAATAAATCTTATTTACACGATAAAGGTCGCAATTTTGTAGCAATAGGGTTGAAAGTTCGTATCTAGGTAGTTTTGTATGATATCTTGAAAGAAATTGGTTTCGGTTCGAATTGGTTGACTCCCTGGGGGAGGAGATAAATCTTGTTTACACGATAACGGGCGCAATTTTGAAGCAATAGGGTTGAAAGTTTGTAAATAGGTAGTTTCGTGTGATATCTTGGATGTGATTAGTTGGGGGTTGATCCCCCGGGAAGGAAATAAATATTGTTAACACATTACAGAGCGCATTTTTTTTCAATTCGGAAAAAAAATCATAATTTAATGAATATATATTTTAAACTGGATGCGTTATGAAAACCTGCTCTTCTAATGCAGCTCGCTGCGATAGAGTTTTTAGTATCTATTTTCGATTTTTCATAAGCCATCACATTCGAATCTCACGATACACAATTCGTCATTAAATGCTTTCTAACATAAATTAGCAGCATACCTATAATAGCATGATACATAGACTCTATCAGAAGAGAATTACGCAAAAAAATTACAAATATTTTAAAAAATTGCTCACAGTATTGGATATCCTTCAAAAATTATAGAAGATGCTTTAAGAAAAAGATTGCACAATGCAGGCATTTATCAAATTTATCCAAAAGTAAATGACATTGATGAAAACTTTGAATTATCATCTAATATAGGTGATCCAACACACAAAACTTCTACTTTCTTGTCAAATCAAACCGCAAGAATATTCTTCAGAACTCAGAATACAATAGGTAAATATATTAGAAATGCTAAAGATAAAACTATATACTCATAATAAATCAGGTATTTATAAGCTAACTTGTGGTTCATTTCCTATGGTATATGTTGGCCAAACCGGCAAAAACTTCGAAGATAGAAGATCTGAACATAAAACAAGTTTAAAGGAAAAAAACAGATTCGACATATTCATCACACCTACCGGAATATAATCATAGCTTCAATGACGAACTTGAAATATTACATACAGAAAAGAAAGGCTGTAAACTTAACTTATTAGAAGCGTTTGAAGTCAATATTAGAAAAAGTTATATATATATATATAAATATATATATATATATATATATCTATATATATATATATATATATATATTATATATTATATATTTATATATATATATATATATATATATATATATATATATATATATATATATATATCTATATATATATATATATATATATATCTAAATATTAATTATTTTGGAACTCAAGTGATATACCTAGGAAATTCAAACCGATCCAATACCTGGAAGAGCATTTGTACCGGGTGTCTGATTAAGAGAGGCAAGCGGCTGTATCTCACAAACTATTCGTCGTAGAGACTTACGGTAAAAAATTTTATGACCAAAATTGCCAATAGAAAATTCTGGAAATTATTTTCAGGTTTCTAAGATGGACGCCAGGGGGCGTAACAGCCATCTGAAACTTTTGAAGTGATTTTTTTCTGAAATTCATCTAGTGAATATACCAAAAAAATATTTTTTGTTTAAAGCTGAGCTTCATTCCAGTTATTTTTATTGACCCTTTCTAACGTATCTATTGAAATGAAGTGGTGGGGGGTGATTCAATGTTTTTTTGAATAAACATCTGTAACTCCTGAACGACTGAACGGATTTCAACAATGTTAATCTCGTTGGGAAAAACATTCATTTCTTCATCGAAAACATTTTATCTGTGGTCTGTCAAATTTTTAATTATGTCGGTAAAGAGCGTTTTTTGATATAATAACAAAAAATTGCTAATTTCTCCAAAAAATTAAATGCAATAACATAACTTTTTTCCATAAAAATGTATTATGATGATGCCAAAATAGGCTAGTGAAACCCGTATCTCGATATCTTATTCCTAGCCTGAAATATCGAAGAAAGAAAATTTAGTTATCATATGATTCAAAAAGACGCCATCACACCGGTTTTTATTTTCATTTATCTATATTTTTCCAAGAATCAATGATGAAATTTCATCATTCAACGATTATCATATAGCTACTAGTATTCTTAGTTCAATATAATTTTATAAAATCGTTTAGGGGCATAATAATCAATAAATATAATTTGTGAAAGTGCAAGAAGGTAGTCAGAATAAGAAGAAAAGGCCATGAAGGAAAAATAAATGCCTAAAATCAACTTGTCAACAAATATTAAAAATGAACTTATAATGGCAGTGTAATGAGTTTTTGTGGCACACACAAGTAAGGACTGAAAACTATTGAAATGCATTTACGAACAATGAAGATGTTGATATGTTTGCGGTATATTTTGAAAGTTTTCAAAATGCGGCAATGGTACAAAGATTAAATAGAACTCGATTTCCAAATTGGCGTTCACGCCATGCGAGAATTTGTTGGGCACATTTGAAGAAAATAGAGAATCTTCATCTGAAATTTATAGGGTCGAAGCTGCCAGAATTACGCAAATTTCGGACTAAACGCGGAAAAATTCTCGCATGGCGTAGACGCCGAATATAGAGCACTGTATATTCTTTGTGCCAATGCCACATTTTGAAGAATTTCAAAATATACCGTCAGTGATATCAACAGCTTCATTGATTGCACTTGCATATTATTACACTGGTTATTATGCTCCCACTCGATTTTTTTTGAAGTTTTTGAAATAAAAATGTTATTTCTTGAAAATCATGAAATTACTAAATTTCATCATTGATTCTTGGAAAAAATACAGATAAATGAAAATAAATACCGGTGTAATGGCATCTTTTTGAATCATATGATAACTAAATTTTCTTTCTTCAATATTTTAGGCTAGGAATAAGGTATCGAGATACGGTTTTCACTAGCCTATTTTGGCATCATCACAATACATTTTTGAGGAAAAAAAGTTATGTTATTGCATTTAATTTTTCAGAGAAATTAGCAATTTTCTGTTATTATATCAAAAAACGGTTTCTACCGGCATAACTGAGAATTTGACAGACCACAGATAAAATGTTTTCGATGAAAAAATAAATGCTTCTCCCAACGAGATCAACTTTGTTGAAATCCGTTCAGTCGTTCAGGATTTACAGCTGTTTATTCAAAAAAACATTGAATCACCCCCCACCACTTCATTTCAATAGATACGTCAAAAAGTGTCAAATAAAAATGACTCGAATGAAGCTCAGCTTTAAACAGAAAATATTTTTTTGGTATATTCGCTAGATGAATTTCAGATAAAAATCACTTTAAAAGTTTCAGATGGCGGTTACGCCCCCTGGCGGTCATCTTAGAAACCTGAAAATAATTTCCAGGATTTTCTGTTGGCCACTTTGGTTATAAAATTTTTTACCGTAAGTCTCTACGACGTACAGTTTGTGAGATACAGCCGCGCGACTCTCTTAATCAGGCACCCGGTACAACTGTATATTTATATATTCATATTTGTTACTTGTGAGTTCTACTTGAGTATTGAGAAGAAAACCTGAGTACTTGATTCTTAAAGACTCTACGAATTTTTTAAATTTGGGATGGCCGGAGATATAGTATTCCAGATATGTTCTAACATCTATACCAGGGATGGCGAACCTATGACACGCATGTCAGTGCTGACATGCATGCTCATTTTTGTTGACACTCATCTTTAAAGATTAAAAATTTCATAATTCAAATATTTTGTTCTCATAATAGCCAGAGTTGTTTTAGTAGTACAAGAAACGTGTATAGCTGGAAAGTTTTGAAGAAAAGGTTGACTCCATATTGAATGAATTGAAATAATGTCACGTTTAACTAAATATTCAATACCTGTCGTACTTATTGCTAATTGACTTTAGGTTAACCGCAGATTGAACTTCAATTAATCAAGCCTCATAGTTTGAAATGGAAAGTTTCATAATTAGTTTCTACAACTTTAATTACGGACTAATACCCATCTATTTACTTCCAATGAAATTAATCAGCTATCTTCCATATGCTCAAATTTTGAAGAATGCTTGAATATGTTTCTTCTAATCAATGAAGAAGAATTCCTATTAGTAGTTTCATCATAATTGAAAGATTTCACTTTCTATGCGTGGTAAAGAGGCCGTTTCGCATTATCATGAAGTTTTTACTATGGAGATTTCCCACAAAATAAATATTTACTTCCAATGAAATTAATCAGCTATCTTCTATACGCTCAAATTTTGAATAATGCTTGAATATGTTTCTTCTAATCAATGAAGAAGAATTTCTGTTAGTAGTTTCATCATAATTGAAAGTTTTCACTTTCTATGCGTGGTAAAGAGGCCGTTTCGCATTATCATGAAGTTTTTACTATGGAGGTTTCCCACAAAATAAATATTTACTTCCAATGAAATTAATCAGCTATCTTCCATATGCTCAAATTTTGAATAATGCTTGAATATGTTTCTTCTAATCAAAGAAGAAGAATTCCTATTAGTAGTTTCATCATAATTGAAATTTTTCACTTTCTATGCGTGGTAAAGAGGCCGTTTCGCATTATCATGAAGTTTTTACTATGGAGATTTCCCACAAAATAAATAATTTAAACAATGATGAAATTCAAAAGATATCTGAATGAAATAACAGTTTATTCTTAAACACCTCATGAATGAAAGTGAAAACATGTTCTTTATTAAGCACAATCGAATAATTAGAATGAACACATAATCAATTTCATCATATTCATCACACGATCGTATTATGGTAATTAATTGGTTGGCCTTTGTATTATTTGCTGTTATTTTTATTAAATTTTCTTTAATAACTTGCCTCTCGGTGAAAAAAAAACATAAGAAATAGTTTCGTCTCATTACAATTTATAGGTTTCATCTTGAAAACAGAGGAATTGATGTAAGCACAGATAACTATATTTTATGAGGTCTCGGTAGCCCAGTGGTAGGGTTTATCGCTTGTAAACCGAAGATTGTGGGTTCGAGTCCCACCTTGCTCTTGGGTGTTGTGTATGTCCTATGAAATTTGGAGGTTCTAAATATGACTAACTGTTGGCAATGACTCAGTTTCACGCCCATAGGCCGTTCGGAACCTGCGTAAAACTATAGGTTCCTTGAGTTAAAACAAAAACAACCATCTTCTGTTTGAAAGATTATCCAGAAAAAAGTGATTTATCTCTTTCAATTTGTTTATGTTATAATCGTATTATTTTAACAAACTCTGGTAGGTATTGTAAATTGAAGTTATTTATTAAGTGAGTGGTTGATTGTATTTCTATTGAATTGTCGAAAAAGTTCATATCAATTCTGAGGAAAAATTTAAACGCAAATGATTCAAAGCGATTTCTGGACAACTTTGTTTAATTACTGTCTTCAATTTGTCTGTATTGGGAACAATACTGAGATTACCTTATAAAAAAAAACAAAGTTTTATCGATATTTCAAATGAAAATACTCACATGCCTAACGTTTACAGGATGATTTTCAGGATCTAATTGCATATATCTCATGAACGCTAAACCAGCCGCAAACATTGGAACTAAACCAGCTATGGCCAATGGATTGGTTGACAAGCTAACTAGGGAACCAATAGCAGTCACCAACCCGGACATATTTGTAATGCTTTGAAAATTTTTCTATAAATTATACATCACAAAGATCGATGAAAATTTCTCCTGATTAATAACAATGGTGTTCCACAGGAGCCTTTTCTTGGCCCTTCAAATTTCTTATATTCCAAATTATTTATCAACAGAAGCCAATTTAACTCAGAAGTTGGAATAGAGTAACTTGTAGTGGAATGTACACTTTTTTCACTTCACTAACTTGATATCACGAAAAGGGTTTGTCAAAATACACTATCGTTTTTCACACTACGAGAACAACCTATTCTTGGCACTTTGAATTTAGATTTATCCGTTCTGTTTTCACATCCACATTCCCATGTTTATCTCTTGGTCCAGAATTTTGGGCGTATAATTTCTGAACGAATTCTTCTTCGGCTGAAATTGCCAAAGTTTCGATTCACTACAGACGCAAGATTTGATGAACAAGTTACGTTTTATATAATCGAATTGTGTCTGTTCCCACGGACTCGATCGTTTCCAATAGCCTGTATACTTGTCGTTCGGAGTGGTATTGTAATGATTATGCACTGGGTATTTGTATTTTTCTCGCAGGTATATTTCCGTGTTGTATTTTTCTTGAGGGATGAATATATTGTTCGTTTTGATCGGCGATGGATCTCTCTTTCCCATTTCCCTTCACTACTTCAGGTGAGTTATCTGAAAATGACGAGACATTTAAAATTTAACAATCATTTCATGTAAAATATACTTTTTGACCATAGTCAATTTCATATATCACATAGAGTGAGAAGAAAAATTCTTAAATAATTCAATATCATCAAAAAATATTCCAAACGAGCTGGTTATATGTATTCCGCGACGCGAACTCTGAATTCACAACGCAACAGTAAATTATCGAAAATTTCAAGTTACCCCGTCTCAAGATCTACATACAGATGTGTGAACTAAAATATTTCTTATTGTACACCAATACACATCGGGGCTGAACTACTATATGGAGAACAACCGATAGCGCCCTCTGCCGAAGATATTAGGAACCAACAATTCACTGTTCGGACAAAAAATGCAAAATTAGAAGTTCGTTCGATAATTTTAAATTATTGAAGAATTTTCTGTGTTCACTTTATGTAATATTTAAAATTAGCTAAAATACTTGTGAAAAATATATAATCCGTCTAGTGGTTTTCAATTGTTACCATCTGGTGTATCGGTAGGTATGATGAATACTAAAATAACTCTATTATGAGAAACAATTCGATGATAGTTATCATTATCGTGTGCAATAAAATTGAGTAAATGTAAAAGTCAGGGACTTCATAAAAAATATAATGCAACATGCGTGAAATTTGCAACATACATTGTTTCTGCTATATTATTTCCATACTACTTTCATAGTTGATAGCCTCCATGTATGAACCATTCACTGTATCGGTATGTCGAGAGGAATTAGTGTTTGGTCTTCAGGATTTAATTTTGATGTTCTTCCATTCGATTTGAAATCATTTTAATCTATTGCAAACACGCTTCTGCGCCAAAAAAATAATATATATATGAGGGGTCTAGTATCAAAACGTACAATATCCATTTTAGTTGTTTTGTAGAAAATCAATTAAAACGAATTTCAGTTAAGTTATTGGTGAAAATATAGATTTTAATGAACTGATATCTCAATGTAATATTGTGGTATGTCTGTCCATACTCAAAATTAAAGAAATATTACAAACTAGGCTTATTTTACAAAAAAAAGTTTGGAGATTGTACGTTTTGATCCGATAGCACGCTCTGAAAATAAAATAATATCATCACGATTTTTTTATTTTTTTTTACTAAATATATAAAACAGTATTTTTTTAAGATTGTTGGTATATTTTTTCAGACTCTAACGCTGGGTCCGTCATCAAAATATTCACAAAGATTCTCTTCTTTCTTTTCTTTATTTTCTGCATATTCCTTTTCTCCTTCATCCAGAACGAATTTGTAAAATTGCAAATCTTCGTTGGTTCTCCACTTTTCGCCGTAATGAGCTCTAAGCAAGTAAGGCAAGGTAGTAACTTTTTTTTTTCATAAAATTTTTTTTTGCATTAATAGTAGGGAAAATATCTTGTATTTTTTTGCCTCTTTTGCAAATTGATTGGTCAGCTCCAATACCACTTTTATACGTAGTTTCTCCTCGCGCTCACAGGTATTACATTAACTTCCATTTTTAACTCTTTAAATAATACTTTTGACAAATATTTTTATTTTCCTTAAAAACTAACTATGAAAGTACTAAAAAATAATCGTAGCACGACACTATTTGAAATTATTTCAATACTTCGTAAATAATGAAAAATTCAGTTACAGACGATATGATCACGTGGCCAAATCGCGTTTCCTATTGGCTGTTTGGAGATTGTTCGTTTTGATCCCCACTTATCAACGGATATTGTACGTTTTGAAAGCAAACCCAATATTTGAGTGCAAATTACTATGGGAGATTTATTGTTTTGTAACTAAAAGAAAATATCATTATATTCGCCGTAAAATTCTGTTAAGGAAACATATTTTATCTGAATTTTTATGAAAAGTGGAGATTGTACGTTTTGATACTAGACCCCTCATATATATATATATATATATATATATATATATATATATATATATATATATATATATATATATATATATATATATATATATATATGATGGAATCCGTCGTTACTACGTGATAATTTAAAATGATGAACAAAAACAAAACTTGAATTTACTACGTCTACTATCACACAAATTATTTGAAAAATATAACACTGCGATTGCAATTTCGATCACTAGACCATCATCGAACAGATTGAGTTAAGAACTGAATATATATATACATAATTATAGATTTGCGCTTACTGGTGGGAAAGAATTATTGCAGGTACCTGAATAGATAAGAGGAACACATTTCAAGACGGGCTAATCGAAGTGGATTTTCCAAATGGGTACAATAAAATGTTCTTAGAAAAATCATTATTGTTTGAATACACTAAATATAAGAGAAATTATCAAGTCAATCTGGTCGTTCAGCAAGATATCTTTTGCAGTATGATTAAGTTTAAAAATTTCTAATGATTCTGAGCAAGTTAGTTTGGTTCCTTTCTGTAATTTTTGCATAATTTGGAAGTTATCTATTTGTGAAAACGTATGGTGGTCTTCACGGCAATGATTTGAAAACGTAGAATCCGTCTTTTTTTCAAAAATGATTATTGGTGTTCTTCAAATCTTGTCTTGAATGATCGACCAGTCTGACCTATATACACTCCTTTACATACAGGACAAATCAACTTATAAACTCCTGAACTTCCAAATTTTGAAGTGATATCTTTGGCATTGATTAAAAATCCTAAGAGTTTTGTCTTAGGTTTGAAAGCAATTTTAGTAGTACATTCAGGTATGACATTAGCAACTTTTTCTGTTAGATGACCATAATATGTTAAAGATGTGAATTTTTCCGTTTTTTCTACTTTCGATTGAGGATATATGCTGTTGTACGCTAGTATTCATCTACTGTATATTATACAGGGTGATTCACGGTGGATGGCACATTAGACGTTTCTGGTGAACCATACAAGAGGTTCATTGGCGGTAGATTCGGATACATTTCATTGAACTTTCTACATGTCCTGCTGATAATTTTATCACACTGTCCGAAAATAATAAACAAATTCATAAGAACTTCATTTCAATAAATTTTTTCCATCGTTTCTGAAGGTATTTTCAACTTCTGAAGTGATGAAAGTTTCGATATTATTAGTAGATTGTCACAACGTTACTGTCAAATAGTAGGTAATCATGACATGCTTAGCAAATACCAAGGGAATACCATGTTCAAGGAACATTTTCACAAATAAGTGCTCATAAGTCCGAAACTTGACTAGTTAGGTATAGGTATGATATACATAGATAAAAAGGAAATTCTAAAAGCTTTCCGAATTTGTAATAATATATAGGATATTCCATTTGAAATAACCAACTTATAGTCACTTTTCCAAGCTAACGAAATAACTGTATTTTTTGACCACCCTGTATTGAAATAACGAAAATTGGGCTAAAGTGTAGGAAGCCCCTAGGTATTAACAAACTTAATCCGAAATTTCGATATCATTGTATTTCTTAACTCGAAGATATCAGAGTTTTTAGAGGTCTTGATTTCCGACGAAAAAAACGAAAATAATTTTTATTTCCAAAACGGTAACAGATAGATAGGTATAGGGAAATATTATGAAAAGTTGTTAGGAAATTGTTGGAGATTCTAAAAATAATATAATATACAGGTAGTTCTATTTGAAAAATCAAAGTTCCTACTACTTTCTTATAGAAGTGGCAACACCGCATTACCGAAAATATTTTAGTTAGGTCGAGAATGTCCGATTATGCCCTCCATTGAATTTTCAAAGGGATGCGTTGTATGGTTCACCAGAAACGTCTAATGTGCCATCCACCGTGAATCACCCTGTATTGTGAAAAAGTAAGTGCCTTTTATTCAATTATCATTATTCACTTCATTTCACCAAGTGATGTGCGATAGTTCAATTTCAATTATATGTACCTATATCTTTTTTCACTTATTTTTCGTTTATTTGCAATACATTTTGGAATTGAGAGTTTCAAACTAATTTAAATTTTCTGTTTTATAGTATTTATTCACACAACATCATCCAGTTCAAATATCAATAAAGATCATTCAAATATATCTAATTACATATCTAGGAACCCCAAAAACTAATGAACATACTTTTCACATAATGAAATTAATGAAACATGAAACTAATTTTACGGCCCTCATAAAAAAAGATTTTTCAAGTAACATTGAACATAGTCATGTAATTTTCTATTGACAGGCTAAAGTTAATGACAATTATTGAAAGTGAAATTATTTTCAATTAATCTAATTATTTTGAGTAAACCAAGTTATTGGACATGACTGTCATGGCTTACTATGCGAGTAATTTTAATTATTTTGAATAATCATCTAAAGTATTTAGTTTAAGTAAGAAAGATTGAAATTGAAAATCTCAATCAAACCATGAAAGGCTTTATGTATTTAGAGCACAGAAGACGCGTCTATTTAACGAGCACTGTCTCCTACATGATATTCTAGATTTTTTTGTTCTTTCAATCCATTAAACCACAACTTTCTTGCAATAAAGAGACAGGTTCGTATCAAATCAGTCAACGGGAAAGTATGACTGTGTTGTTAAACGCATTTCAAGTACAGCAAATATTCAAGAACAATGTCGATTTTGATGATGAGAGTAGAGTGATGCACTTATGACGAATGTTGCATCAACAAGAATGAAAAACCGCTGTAAATTGAACAAATATCTTCATATATAACTGGCATTGTCAAATTTTTTGGGCAATATAGAATTCTAGAATTTTTATTATAAGCAGCTACAAGTTGTGGCCATTTAAAAACTCCGACAAACACATCTAATTCTGCGTCAAAATATGTCATCGTATAAGGCTGTTCCATTCAACTTTAAGAAGTTATTTCATAAAAAATGTGCCCAAACTTTGATGCAATTTTTTTCACCACTCTGTACAATATTGAAATAAAACTTTTATGTGGAAGTCAACTTTAACCTTTCAGCTAAGCAGTACTTTTTTGTTGCGTCACGCTGTATATTTCAAAATAATTTTGGAATATGCTCCTCATGGACGTATATATGACTGTGCTAAATTTTTTTCCCTACTCTTTTCATTTCTCATAGAAACACCGAGGCGAATGGGGTTTCATTTCTCAAGATTCTGAACGAAAACGAAAATTGAAAATTGTTTCTATTAACCTATCAGGAAAAAAAAGGAATTAAAGATATCCTACGAACACACAGTACCTACTCGAAGAGTTGTTTCATTCAGTACTCTCAAAGATACGGTTAATAAAACTAATGTTCACGAGGCATTCCAATAGCCTGTAATTATGTTTCCCTTTTTTACGAAAGATAGAACAGATTCTTTCGACACCGCCTAGTAATGAATTGCTCAATAATTTTAATTGATGCATCCTTGAAATGAATCTCATGGGAGTAAGTGGGATTCTGGGTTAAATGTAATCACCTTGTATTTCTGCAATTCAGATATCTTGAAATTAACTTTCATTCTTTCGTAATTGTTATGTTGAAATGAAAACTATTAATTTAATTGCAGCTTTCGACTATCTTTTAAAAAATATACTTTTTTCCGCAATTACAGTATAATCAATAATATGCAATTTTTCATCCTTACTGCAATAAGTTTATATTTGAAATTATTTAATTGAAAGGTGTTCATCAAAATTTAGTACGTATAAGGTAAGGTTGCCCATATTGAACCGGCTCACAGATTGAACCCCTAAGTTATTTCTACTTGCTATATATCTAGTGAAACCTGTGAAAGGAAAGATTAAAGCATACCCTGGAAACAGCTTACCCAGAGGTTCCCAAACTGTGAGTCGCGGCGCCCTGTGCACTTCACAGGGGCGTCTGGAAATGTATATATAATATATATTATATATATATATATATATATATATATATATATATATATATATATATATATATATATATATATACATATATATATATATATATATATATATATACATACTATATATATATATATATATATATATATATATATATATATATATATATATACATATACATATATATATATATATATATATATATATATATATATATATATATGTTCAGAAAGATTTCCGCGGTCGAAAGTATTTGAAAAACTTGGTTCTCGGCATGAACCGCGTAAAAGATTTGAAAAATCTCGACGTTTCGGCTCCTTTTGCGAAGCCATCTTTCAGGAGAATTAGAAGGGAAAATAATTCAGATACGTGGCCTCAACTCTGCCTACTCCACGAATCGAATTAGGAGGAATCGGAAAATAATACGATTGCACGTCGGTCTCAACCTGCCTACTCCACCAACCGTACTGCTTCCTGTCAATTCTGGAAGTCTCAACCTGCCTTACTCTTCAGAGTCAAACTGACGGGCCGATCGTCGCGTGGCCGTATTTATAGGGAAGGGGGGCGGGTACTCTATTGACGTAGTTATTGACGTAGTTATTGATGTAGTATTGACGTCAATGGGGTATTCACGCGCACGGTATCAGTGCGGAATGCACTCCCGATTGGGCTGTGACACGGCGACCCACAGAGAAGCGGCTTCCATGCTGATGGGAGTCTTGTGACTGTCATCTCTGGTGTTCAAACAATTTGGACGTTTTTCTATTTCTACAGCTTCACGAAATATTCGGATTTGAATGACGACGGGGAGCAATAGTTCTTGTATTGGGGAAATCGATAATGTTGGCCTGTTTGGGGTGATGTTGCGAAAGGGCGTTGGTGATATCTGAATGTCTTACTGAAAGTGAATGTTCCTTGGCACGGACCTTGAATTCGTCGGTTCGTTTGTCCTATATAAGAACGAGGACAATTGGAACAGGGAATCTCATAAACACCGTGATTTTCATTAGGAATTTTATCCTTGACGGATCTGATTAGATGGGAGAGTTTTTGTTGGGTGGTGAATATTGTTTTGATGTTTGTGTTTTTGAGAGATCTTGCGATCTTATCTGTTACTCCTTTGATGTAAGGAAGGAATAATTTAGGTGTAGATTCTTGGTCAGTGGGATTGGAACGTGGTAGAGGTGGGGTGATGTTTGTGTGTTTGCGTATGTTCTTGTTGATTTGATATGTGTTGTAACCGTTCTGTAATAATATATGTTTTAGAGTCTTGAGTTCTGATTCACGGTGTTCGTCGTCAGATAGTCGAATGGAGCGGTAGATTAGAGTATTAACTACGTCGAGATTTTTCAAATCTTTTACGCGGTTCATCCCGAGAACCAAGTTTTTCATATATATATATATATATTTATATTATATATATATATATATATATAAATATATATAATAATATATATATATATATATATATATATATATATATATATATATATATATATATATATATATATATATATATATATATATATATATATATATATATCTATTCATATATATATATATATATATATATATATATATATATTTATAACTCAAAAAAAAACTGTGAATCCAAAAAATATCTCAATTTTTGGGGAGGTTTCTTTTTATTGTATAAAATTAACTCGCAGGTTCAAAATTTTCTTGCAAGTTGTAAGGTCTTCTGGGTTGTAAAATATGATCGGGCTAGACACATCGAGGTGCCATTTGTGATAGATCAGGACTATTCTAGAAGATCTTTCGAAAAGCATATAAGCGAAAGATGAATCACCTTAATCTCTATTTGCAAGGCAAGAACACGCACCTTTTGAAATCAACGTACAAAATATCAGCTTTCATAAAATAATTCAAGTTATGGAGAAGAAAATTTAAGAAAGATTATATCAATGATTAATTTTCAATATTTGACAATGAAAGCACTCAATCTTCCTAGAGATATGAAAACCATATTAGAAGGGCTTTTAGCACAACTCTTTATTTGGTTTGAGAAATAATTTAAAAATGAAAATTTCGGTAGATTTGCATAGATTGAAGATCCGTTCAACACTAGTGGTCCATCGGAATATACTTCTGCTGAAGAAGAGACTCTCATAGAGTTATCTGGCGACAATATAGCCATATTTGGCAGCATGGGATGGAAGAATGTAAAATTTTAGTTTTCACCCTCTTCTAAATGAAACGGCCGAGCGGATTTTCATCAAATTTTCGACGATATATTTGTCCGAAGATTTGTTTTCGGCAGTCGCTGTAATGAAAAACAGTTACACAGTGAGAATCAACATGAAAATGCGAATGAGGGTGGCCGCGTCCAGTTTACTTCAACGTTTTAAGAAAATATGCAACGATTTGTAGTCTCACCCATCACATTTATAATGCGTTTCATGCTATTAAAGTGATAATAAAAATATGAAATAATGAAATATAAGAGTTCTAGTTTAATCAATCTCTCTCCTATAAATAGGAGAGTAGGGCGCCGTGATATAGTTTCAAATAGAAAAGGGCGTCGCGACTCGAAAAAGTTTGGAAACCCCTGAGCTAACCTGAAAATCAATTCGCTTCAGTCCAGGGATTACCAAACTTTTACAAGTCGTGGCACACTTTTGAATTTGAATTTTCTTACGTCACCCTAGTCATATAATATCTATCTGTGGTAGCTATATTTTATATTTGTATAACTATGAAAAAAACAAGCTAAGAAACTAACCATTATTTCCATTTCTCTCTCCAAATTTATTTTCGAACGATATTTGCTCTTTATAACTGCAACCGCTGAAAATTCAACTTCGCATAGATAAAAAGTCGCAGAGGGAATGAGGATCCTTACAAATTTTGCACTCAAAATCGGATACTCATTTTCGACTGATAACCAACACCCTTCCAAATCCGAAAAAGCGTATTTTGTCTTCAGGCTATTGTCGATTGAGAGGTCAGTTAGATTTTCTTCTTATTGCGTAGTAACATCTTGTGGGGCTTGACCACGGAATGGATCTTGGATAAACGCAAACTTCTCCGCTCAGTCTTCTGCGAAGTACTTTGCAAACCAGTCAGTCAACTGTGATAGGTGAACTGCGAAAAGGGTCAGCAAGTTATGTGAAACCTTAACTCCACTATGGGCCATGTACTGTTGCAATATTGGAAATCAATCTTTGTCTCCATTATCATACATTTTTCTGTTCCACAGTTGTAGTATTTTCCTGAATGATGAGATCTTCTGTACAAACTTAATTTTGTGCATGTTGTGGCTCTGTAGATATAGATTTAAGACATTCAGTTTTTCGCATATGTCGAAAAAGTATGTCAGTCTTCATCCGTGAAATTTTCAGCGTTTACATGATCATCTTCTTCTAGGAAAGTGTGAATTTCTTGTCGCAGTTCAAACGTACGAGATAGTACATTGCCACGTGAGAACCATCTCGAGCTACAGTAGTATAATCCGTACTCAGAGTGCGGCCCGGCCACGCGGATTCTTTTCCATTACCTACATAAAATATTCATGTTATATTTTCAGTAGGGACATCAAGGGCGCCTCGCGGCACCCCTGGTCTCTCTCCTTGGCAACCCAGGATGCCGCGGCACCTACTTTGGAAACCACTGCTTTAGTCGATCTATATATTACTATTTGGGATCTAATAAACAAAACAGCAGCGTATAGTGTAATATGTTGTGATTACAACCATAGAAGTGCGATGAGAAAATTTTAAATAATAATAGTATTTATTATTATTTAAATTATGGTACCTAGAGTAGTACCGTTATAAAACTTAGGGTATACTGAAAAGAAAAGGGAAGTGAAAATTGGTTCTGCAGCGAAGGTGAAATGGAAGAGTACAGTGACAGTCCCTAAACATAATCAAGCTTACTTTTATGTATATACTGAAGGAAGCTAAACTTATTCTCAAACATAGTGAACAATTTATTAGACATGTGACCAATACCATCATGAAACAAGAAAAAGCAATAATCTTGTTATAACAAATTTTAAATCCAGAATTAGAAAGAGATTCACTCTGTACCTGGGTCTGGATTTATATAACAAAATCAGTACCGAAATTTAGAACTCTAAATCGGTACTCAGTTTTAGATCTAAATTGACTAAATTTCTAATCGATGTATGTTATTAGGGTCTAAATAATCTTTTGTTAAAGTAATGCTATTCTTGTGTTCTCATTGCTAGAGTTAAGTTTCCTCTAGTTTGTAAGCCTGCTTTGTTTACTGATGTTTGAGAAACACATGCTGAGCATTTTTGATACATTTTTCTTCTCATTGATCTTTTATATATATATACCTGCAATTCAGGACATGGTTTCATTGTAGATTTGTGAGTATTAGGACTAGAATAGAAGCCATTTTTCTTCTTTATGTGTTCAATAGTAGTATTTCTAGTTGGGAAATGTCCATTTTATTCATCTTCAAGGATATATATGTTTTACTGAAAGAGGTTTCATACAAACGTTTCGTAGGATAGAAAAATTACTTTCCTAATATTACTAAAATCATTAGTAATTTTTATTCGAACTCATGCCGGTGCAGTTTGGGATACTGGTGATTCAATTTTGGCAACTCGTCGCCCAAATTGAACCAATTGCGGGTATATTTTTCTTCATGAATTTAAATCAAACGAAATTGTAAGATAAACCAAGCCATAAAATGGTTGGTTTTATACTTCGTCATAGTAAACTTTTTAAGGATAATAGAACAAACATCTTAATTTGTATTATTCTTTTGTATTCAACAAAGTGAACTTTGCATCTACAATATGGATGTTGAGAGGATTGAAATTTCCAAAATAGATTTATTAGCTATCTACGCTTCAAGAATCATTTCCTCATTAGTAATCACTATTATACAGATGTTTGTAGTTGTTTTATATCAATTAAATTAGAAGATTGTAAAAAAATAACAGACATAATTTTGCTTCATAAATTATTGAATAACGTACTCATAGTAGTAGATATTTTACGGAAAATACCATTTAGAGTTTCTGAGTTAAGGCTTTAAGAAAATGATTTGTTTTATGTTAACTTCCGAAGGGCTACTAGTGCACTTAATTCTTTCATCTGCTTCTTTTGCTGAGATTGATATGTTCAATACATCCTTGAATGCCCTTCTGGTGCTTAATAAAACAAAAATTTCTGTGACTGTGCTGAAGCGTTTTGTTCAGTTTGATGCTTGTTGCTCTGTTTTTTTTTCTTTTTTCTTTCTTTCTTGTTGACATCTTTCGCTATTTTTAGGTTCAAGGTTGTTAACTGTTACTGTATATTTTTCGTAATGGGTTGTTTATTATTTTTATTTATCATTTGCTCAATATGTCATTTTACTTGAGTGAATACTCGAGGCGTTGCCTGTTTATATTCCTTTGTACAATAAAAAAATAAATTTGGACTATTGTGTCTCAAAGGGTACCCGAAAGATCAGACTATGGTTCTGATATATATTTTATGTTATATTCCTAATTTTTGAATTTTGTGAGCATTGTGAACGTTTCTATATATATATATATATATATATATATATATATATATATATATATATATATATATATATATATATATATATATATATATATATATATATATATATATATATATATATAGTTCAATTTATCTATAATTCTGTCATACTAATATTTTTAATAAAAAGTTTGGATATAGGACGTCGGTAACTCCGAAACTACTCAACCGATTTCACAAATTATCGTTAAAATGAATAGGCTTTTCATGGAGATAAATTTTGCAACTAATGTCGATGGAAAAAGTGTCGAGCGAAGGTAATTTTTACGAACGCTTCCTTAACGGTAAAATATATTGAAATACTTGTTTTAGAAAAGTTTTATAACTGTAAATCGTCTATAATAAATGTAGCAACGTCATATATCTAAAGGTTAGGTTAATACAAAAACTTGAACTGAACAAATTCATTCAAAAAAGAATCGAAGACCCTTATTTATCAAAAAATAAACCTACTCTAGGATAATAGGAGGTAGGTACAATATTCATTTCATATTGTGAAATTAAAACGAAGTGTAAATATGCTTGGGGCAGACGCTGTAGGGGGAATACTCGGCTGTGCGTATTGATCAGTGAATTTTGATCAAAGAAATATACAAATAGAATGATATTTCAAGAACGAATTAAATATTTCTTAGTCAAAATTTGTTTTCTGTCTAAAATGATTCAATTTTGTACAACTCAAAATGATCTAGTTTTAAATGGAAAGAAAAAATGTGTTCTGTCGTTATCAGTTTGCAATTACGAGTTTATTAACGCCCATGAAGATATTGTTCAAGTTATTACATACCCCTTGACATAGTAGCACACCCCCAGGTGTAGTTGCATGTCTGTTGAAATTCCTGACGAAATTTTTTAAAAAGATTTTTCGAAAGGTCCCAGTTGAGAAGTTCAAAATATAGACGTTTTGTAGAAGCGTATTGTTCTAGAAGTTTTGTTGAGTATCATATAATATTTACATACTTTTTGCTATTTTTAATACCTTCAAATAATGTCAGTTTCAAACGCTGTTTCGGAAAAATATTCCTTCAAAAGTTTCAGGAATCGAAATAAAAGGAACTAGCAAATGTGCTAGTGGAAATCATTTATTGAATATTCCTGGAATTCACTTGATAGATTTATCCATTTCAACTAGATCGGTTTCAAGCGATCTACATTATGTTTTATATTTCGAAGAATACATGGGTGAATAAAAATTTTTAGCGTTCACGTCTTCTTTCTAAAGTCTTACATTTCCGGCGCAATCCCTCATTCAATTATTTCAAAAAGGGCTCGTGTTTCCTGTTAATTTGAAAATTGATTTCCCAATCAATATATATATACTCACCTCAAATTCGAGACGAAAATGATGCATCCTGCAAAACATATTCGCATCGGTTTATCGATAAATAAAAACACCACAAAAACAACGAATACCACTGAAATAACCTTAAACAATTACGTACTATTCCTCGCGCAGCTGAACGCCATTCTACATCGTACTTTCCGCTTTTCAGACGTCAATTCTTGTACTGTCGCTCGGAGAAATTCACTTACTCAGTCCACTTGACTATCCTTCGTTCGACTGTTCCTCGTGGGGATCCATTTCCAAGTTGATTGCTTGGCTCGCATCTAAAATGCGAGAAAGAAAGTAGCCGTAAACTTCATTTCGTCAACTTAAGTGATCCGGCTTGAAGGACCAGGAAACTAAATTGCTATTGAGACAAGCAGATCGGCCACTCGGGAATGTGAAATTAAGTCTAGGAAGTACTATCTGCTTCGTATGTTTGTTTCACATTTTATTTATTCCTGCACAGATTCGTCACTTATTGTAACGTGGAAACGTCTTACGCATTTTTTTGCAATTTTACTTGCACTTTCTCTTTTGCATTTCCCAAAGTCAACATCACTCAATATTTTACAAAACTTGTCTAAATGAAATTGGTGAATATAATGATAATTGAGAACTGTCAGCTCAAAGGAATCATATATAGAATTTAGTTTCAGCTAGTTAAGGCTCAACTATCGACTAAATATTATGTACTTCGCTTATCTTAATCGTTTACAATGGCTTTTATGTCGCCAATGAATCAAAAGTCAGTTCCACTCTATGCGTATGGAAGTATTTGATATGATATAATCTATCGAACTCATTTTCTTATATATTATAATTCATTCATATTAAAAGGATATGCTATATATTTTTCCTCATTCTGTCAAACTATAATATAATCTGTTTCATCATCGATTAATCATTTATCAATCATCAAGTAACGTTAAATTTTCAGATTTATCGAAAAGTTCTCTCTTTTCGAAAAAAGCACACACAAAATTTTGCCATAATTTTGTATTGAATAAAAGAAACAATAAAATGAATTGACAACGTTTGAGAGGAATTAAATGAAGGAAAAATCATAAAAATTTATATTACGATTTATATATTATTACGAGAGCAAATAAAACCTATTGGAAACAGTGATTTTTTCAGGAAAGCAAAAATTATTCATAATTTATTAGAAGGATAATTTTCACATTAGAGCCTTGTTCAGTGTAACATATCTTCTGATAACAAAATAAACATGAAAACATACAATTATTAATTATACACAATTCATAATTATGTTATGGTAACTATACGAAATATATATATTTATATATATATATATATATATATATATATATATAAATATATATATATATTTATATATATATATATATATATATATATACATATATTACTGTTAAAGCCAGAAGTTTGGCAAAAGCTAGCTATTACCGGTAAAACCTAGGACTTGCCAACGTGTGTTGGTAAATTTCAGGATTTCATGGAAAATGTTTCGGGCTTTTACCATCAGAGTTTGGTACATGCTAGGTTTTACCAGGGGCGGTTGGTAAATGTTTTTTTGGATTAAACAATACAATAATTAACTTAATCATTTATTTTAATGACATATCAATCAAAACCTCACACTTTTTTCATGATTTATCAAAAAATACTTTAGATATATTAAAAACAAATAACAAAAACAGCATTCCCCACAAACAGATCGATTACTTTGGCTAAGCTAACTGAATCAGTATCTTTCTCATTATTTATTATTTTTTAGGAAAAATTCGAAGAAAATGTAATAAATTGTCATTCATAGTAAAAAACAACATGGAGAGCTATGCTATGGTGGCATTTAGAGTTACACAATAATTCTGATGATTTGCAAGTGCATTTCTTTTTCAAGCATTTTTCGAGGCAGTTACATTTTTTGAATCCTTGCACTCCGATCAACGACAATCCTCTGACAACTTCTCTATTTTGCATCTAGACAGGTCTATTTTTCAACATTTACTGAGTCTCTGAGGTAAAACCTAAGATTTACCGACTGAACAGTGGTAAAAGTTCGAAATGGACGATGGTCACATAGCAATTCGGACGTTTACCATTAAGAGTTGGTAAATCTTAAATTTTACTGGAAAATCTTAGGATTTACCGAAGAGTTTTACAGTAACATATATATATATATATATATATATATATATATATATATATATATATATATATATATATATTATATAAATATATGTATATTATGTTTTTTTAAAATAATATTACATATTATATATATATTATATATATATATATATATATATATATATATAATATATATTATTGTAATATATATATGTTTAGTATATATGTATATATATCATATATATAATATTATATATATATACATAATATGAATATATATTATATATATATATTATAACTATAATATATATATATATATATATTATATATATATATATATATAATATATATATATATATTAATATATATATATAATATAATATATATATATATATATATATACCTATATATATACCTATATATATAACAAGCTAGTTAGTCGAGTACTTAGCGTACGCTGGCTAGTATTTGGGAGGTCTCAGGTTCAAACCCCGGGGTCGACTGACCTGCCATGAGTTTTTTTCAGAGGTTTCCTCATGGTCATGTAAGTCACTGCTTGCAAACTCATAAGGCGAACTATAGGCCAGTATTTATCCTCTGAACCCTACCCACACTTCCTATGTTTCTCAAATATCCCGTCTCACATATACTTAATGCACTTGTACACACACGTGTATCCTCTGATCTGTCAGAAGGAGTTAATCCCACACTCAAACTCCTCGCCTCCCTGACACATACTTCAGGGAGGAATGAAACACGTGTATATATATATATATATATATACATATATATATATATATATATAATATATATATATGGTATATATAATATATTATATATATATATATATATATATATATATATATATATGACATCAAAAAATATTCAGAAATCGTGATTTTGAAAAACAACTCCTGCACTTGACTGCCTTTTGATAATCTGCAATAATCTATTATTTTCGGGGAAAATAGGTACCGGTATCCGTAAAATATCAATGTAAAATACTTACAAGTGGAATAGAGAAACGAAGAAAAAACAATAAACGTTCATAATATGCGTGTTGAAAATATTTGTGGTCTAGCCTAGAGGTACTTTTCTTTCAACATAAATTGGTTACTTTCTCTAAGAATAATAACAAGTCGGTTTTACTTTTAATTATGTACGTAGTATGAAAACGATACCAATCTTCGCAACAAAGTATATGCACATAATGAAATGATATAAAAATTAGCAAAATTATAACATACTGTGATTTACGAACATGTCAGATTGGTTCGAGAATAGAATCGAGAGAATTTCGCAAGCGCTCTCTTGGAAAAAATTTTCTTCATGTTAGAAAAAGCTCGTAAAAAATATTCAGTTGATTCAAATGATTAAATATCCTCTAAATGATGTTAATTCAATTTTATGGACTACCTAGGTTTTTAATCATTCAACTGAAGGTTTTGCACACGATCATTTCAATTCTTATTTCCGTGTCCATTTTAGTAGAACTATTGAACTAGAATTACATAGACGTTTATTCCACGTAACAATTACACCAAATTTTAATGAAATATTGTCTCATTGTGAATATGAATTTTCACCAAGTATCGTCTCGACCCCGTAAATTAATAATATTACATTCTGTAAAACTAGACTAGAACTGTCAACTAAACGGATCTTGTGAAAAGAAATTAACAGAAGGAATGAACCTACAGTTCGACTGAAATGAACCCTTTACGTTATCACAATATTGGAACGAAGTTCCTGGAAGCTAGTAAATTTATATAATATATATATATATATATATATATATATATATATATATATATATATATATATATATTTATGAATTGAACTAGGAACATTTATTTGAAACTAATCAAAACAAACCTTCCTAGCGGAGCTGGTTAATACGAGTTCAAAGAAACATCGAAATGCCTTCATATACCTTGGATGGTGTATGTTAGAAACATTAAGTTGTTTATCACAATCAATGGAAATGATAGACAGTCTGTTTCGCCCTCATTTGGGGCTCATCAGTATCATCCATCCATCGAAAGTGATAACCAACCAAATATTTCTAACGGCGTTATATTTTCTTTCCAGTGACTATATGGCATATAAATATGACACAGCGCCACCAGTCGGAAACAAATGAACCACATCTTACAGATAGAAGAAAACATTTCGGCAACGAGAACTCGTACGTCCTGACACCCGAAGGTGGTTACTACGACAGACAGAGCAATAAAAGCTTATAATGAAGTACCCGATACTATAAAGAATATTGTAGACTTTGATAAATACAGATTTTTATTCAAGAGTTTGTGCCTTACAAAACTAAAAAATTAAAGTATTTGTTGTTTATGTGAACACACATGTTAGTCAAAAAAAAATTTTATTTTATGATCCCGAGACCGACCAAACCTGGCCGATTTGGGACCAATTTCTGATGTATATTCCTGCTGTTCTGGGGATAATGATAAGTTTTGATGATTTTTGTAAGCTTTGAAGATTTTTTGTATTTATTATGATAAAATAAACAGAATTATTTGAAAAAAATATTACTATAATGTTAATAATAATAATAATAATAATAATAATAATAATAATTTATTAATCATTTAAGACATAGGTACATATGTATAGGACAGGTCACAAAAATTACAAAAATTACACTTCAGCTTGTTTCAAGAATATCGCAGAGATAGTCGCTTACAGTGTAATAACATTTTCTTAACAATAAGGCCTTAACTACTTTCTTAAACCTTCTAATATCAAGAGACTGAATACTTTGAGGTAAATGGTTGAAAACTCTAATACTCTGATACATGGGAGACATTTCATACTTATGAGTTTTATGCTTAGGTACATAAAGAGTTTCCTTATTTCTGGTATTATAGCCATGAAAGCTAGAAAGTTTAGTGATATTGAACTCATTTTCCTTCACATACACTAAACATCTAAAAATAAAAATAGAAGCCAATGTTAATGGCATCTTGACGAAAAGTGGGCCTACAGGATGATCGCGGAGAAATATTAAATATCATTCGAATTATTCTCTTCTGAATTATGAAAACTCTCCCAACATCTGGGGAGTTTCCCCATAGTAAAACATTATATGTTAAGTGACTGTAGACCAAGCTATAGTAGATGTTCAGTACAGACTGTAGAGGAAGTGAACCTTTGACTCGACTTATTGCGTAGTAAGAGCTATTGAGTTTCTTGCACACCACGTCAATATGTACGTTTCACCTCAGATTAGAGTCTATGTGGATTCCAAGAAACTTAGTGCAGTCTTTAGATGAGATGACATTATCTAAATGGGTAATGAGCAGTTTACTATGATTATCGTTTCGAATAGCGAAATTAATACATTCTGTCTTGTTGACATTTATCATTATTGCATTTGAATTGCACCACTCAATAAAGCACCTCACCAGTAAACCACAGAATCTTTGTAACTCCTCAAAAGTCCGTCCAGTAACGGCTATGGAGGTGTCATCAGCAAACAAGGTTATTCTATGTTTACTTAATAAAAAAAATAATATCCTCCGACTGATCAGCCAGCATCTTTTTCAAATTTAAGGGTAGATCATTAATAAACAATAAAAATAGAAGTGGTCCCAGAACGGAACCCTGAGGGACTCCCATATTCATATTATGTTCAGCAGAAAAAGAGTTATTAACTTTAACAGACATAGTCCTGCCGTCAAGGTAACTAAATAGCCAATTTGAAATCACACCCCTGAAACCCATATTATAGCATTTGTCAATTATGAACTTGAAAGCGAGACTATCAAAAGCTCGAGATAGGTCAAAAAATAATCCCGCAACGTACAAACCATTGTCGAGGCACTCGTAGACAAAATTATCATTAGTATAAAATTATATAAATTTTGAAGCCATATTTTCAATTCAGACACCTCCTGTCATGTTTTTGTAAAATTAATGATATTTTTATCACCAACAACACTACAAGAAATGTCTCCTCAAGATATTGAATTTTTCGTTTTCAATCCGAAAAACACTTTATGCTCTATACAAAACTTCTTTAACGGTCTTGTTCCATTATAACCGACTACCGTCTAAAAGTTTTTCACTAAAATCAAATATATCATCTAAAACCAATTTTTTCAATGCAGCCTTGTTTAAAAAATACAGATTGTTCGATTTATAATCAACTATAGACAATTACCCACTGAATTTGTCCCACTTTTCGTGGCGGTTAACCACGCAACGAACAACTTCGCTACTGCAGAATTCGCACTTGCATTCCATTATCGAAAAATCGCAATTTTCTTCGATTTTCATATATATTAGAAAATCCTCCGATATAATAATAACGGAAGTGCGATGCTGCAAGAATTATTTAATGGTGATATAACGATAGTAAATTGTGTTTGATGTGTTCCTTTCACTACATCCTCAGAACGAAGAGTATATTAACAGTTTGATTCGATTATTAAACTTCCCTGTTGGCGTTTACTAATCTATATTTATCTGGATAACTTCTGATTATGACAAATTGTTTAATGGGCCTAATCACGCATTTCACCATACTAAGACTTGATTGAATATGAGTAGAGGGAATATCTCAATGAATACCTCATTTAAGTTGATTGGCGAAAATTAATTGATGAGTAAAAATCACACAGGCTGTCTGGTCGGAATTAAAGTCGATCTGTATAAGAAGAAATATGCATCCGAAATTTGACGGTTGACCAAAGTCGTTGAGGTTAATCGGATAAGATATTTTCAAAATTTTCCGATTATACCGGAAGTAGGTATCATTTTGATTATTTTGAATAGAATATCTAATATATTATTACATTTGTAGATCCTACGTAAGATTATAAGCAAATTTTAGGCATCAAGCCCTATGCCCAAGTGTAAGCGTATTGGATATATATATATATATATATATATATATATATATATATATATATATATATATATATATATGTGTGTGAGTTTAATAATCAATATTTCGTTGAAGATGTCCTACTTCATTAAAATATTTGATAACATTTGATAACCATCAAAAAAGGATGTTTGAAAAAATAAGTTAATAATTCGTTCTTATTTACCGCTACAAATGAAGGCGGGATTGTGTAAGGTTATCTTTTCTGAATTTCTTTTTTCGAAACAAATCTAATTTCGTACTTTTATATAGTGAGTTTGCTGACTTGAAGTTCAGTTACTCCTAGCTGGCTATGACGGAGTTGAGAAACAAACGCTAGAGAAATGTATAAAACTCCAATACACTTGTCAATCATAAGTTACTAATTACTGTTATCTTGGAATGATTATTATTATTCAATTTTAGAGGTTTTCGATGTAAAATATTGATGTTGGTCAGTTTTCTCAATTTAATTTTCAATCTTATTTCTCTATTAGGTATTAGAATATGGAAGAAAATCTATTACATGTACATTATTATCTTTTACAGATATTATCACGGATGTGTTATGCCATTTCCTTCATTTCTCTACCAAGATCAAATTTGCAAATCATATTCGCTAATTTGTCTAGCACACATAAACAATTGTTCTGAACCGAACCGCAAAATTATGGAATGTTCTACCTCCAGAAATGTTTTTGGTTTGATACGACTTTTAGCGATTATATCTAGCAATCACCGCTTTCTATCGAAATCATCTCGGGATGCTGAGAAGGCATTATATTCTTTCGCTTTTCCCGACAGCTGTTCACAAAAAAAAATTACAATATGTGTTATGAGACACCTGGTTTCGCTATATATTATGTATTAATTGTTACCTATGCACAATAAAATAATTTAACAACGTTTGAGAGTAATTAAATTTAAAAAAAAATTATCATTTATATTAGGATTAATTTATTCAGAATGAAGTACTTAGTACAAAAACAATATTGTCAGTAGTGCCATCCTTTGAAACCTTCTTTACTTAATATAATTTTTAACTGTAGGCTACACATTGATAAGAAAAAATAATTTCTGCTTCAAATTGTGGATACTCCTTCAGAAAGACAGAAAACGTTCGGAAGGAATATCCGCAATTTGAAGCAGAAATGTTTTTTTCTACGAATGTCAATAAAAACCATCATTCTATGTTCAAAAGTAATTGCGGAACATAGTGCATTGTTTCATACCCATTTTCATTGTGCTTCTATCACCATGGTGAGTGAACTACAAAGTTCACATTGTGCACGGGTATTTTAACAAAGGTGGCGTGAACCGGCACCGCGTCCACAGCCATAGAAAGTAAATGACAACTATCAGTATTTCAAATATTATTGAGCTTAAAGTGTTTTAAGTATTTCAAAAGATTATTTATTATGGAAAGTACCGATAGCGAATTCAGTTCAACACCACCTAGTATTTTAGAGGAAGCAAATGTCGCGTCATTAAATTTGGTGCCAGAAAAATCCAAACAAAAATACACACTTTCTTATAATTTATTTATGGAGTGGTGCAAAGAACGTAAAAATAGTTCCTGCTCTGAAAATGTTTTGATGGCTTACTTTGGTAACTTAACGAGTAAATTTAAATCTTCTACTTTATGGTCACAATACAGTATGCTAAAAACTATGCTAAATTTAACAAAGGAGTGGATATAAGCTGTTACTCAAAATTGCGAGCATTTTTTGAAACGCAAATCTGATGGCTACAGAGCAAGAAAATCCAAAAGGTATTTACCACAAATGATATCGACAAGTTCATTAACAGAGGCCCCGGACAGCATTTACCTTTTGGCCAAGGTAAGAATAATGATATATTTAGGCAGAATAAGTACTAAATTTGTCAAAAATCCTACTTTCTAGTAGGAACCTAAGTGGCAGAATATTAAAGTTTTTTTTTCTGTTACAGGTTGTGCTTGTCATGGGAGTAATGGGTGCTTCGAGAAGAGATGATTGTATAGAATGAAAGTCATATGATCTCGAATGATTTGGGTTCCGCGCCATTTTAGTTAAAATTCCGTACACCAAAAAAAACTTTCCGAAAATTTCACAGTAACGGGGGAATATTTCCAACATCGTTAAAAAAGTATTGGAGTATGCGACAGTTGGTGTTACAGATAATTCTTTCTTTATTAACTATCAAAAAGGAAAAATGCACTAACTCAAAAGTTGGCATCAATAAGGTGGGAATTATGGGAAAGCAAATTGCTACATTCCTTTAAACTACCGAATCCGAGAACTTTTACACCGGGTCATTGTTTTCCGCCGATCTTCGGCAAACAATTTTGGTAGATAGTGGAGAAGATATAACAACACTTAAAACGGCACGGTGGCTGAGCGTTCGACAGCGGTAGCTGAAGGCTACATCGAGGAATCTCGTGACAAATAAAAAAACGTAGCCAAGAAAATTATGGAGTCGATTAATCAACCAATCAATCCTCCATCTACATCGATATGCAAATAATGTTAGAAAATAATGTCAACCTATCTTTTAAAAAATGCCGATTCAAATTCTCCAGAAAGATTGTGGTTTCAAGAACTGTTTCTAAATTATCACCATTTAAATATTTAAATAACAAATAAAGAAAAAATCTGTACGTTTTCCAATTTCAACTTCCTATATATCTAATTGTGTTGATTTCTTTAGAGTGATGTGAAAACTAGTAAAAGCATATTAAAAAAAATATTTCAGACAAACTCCTCTAAATACGTTTTTTTTTGTGGAACGTCAGATTGACATTTTTTGACATCTTAAAAAGAAAAATATTAGTAATCCCATTTTTTATGTAACAGTAACATTCGTAGAAAAAGTATAGTGTAAAACTCGTCGCATGGAATGACCAATTTCCTACTCGTATGATTTT